>BLKR01012374.1:0-20346 GCA_011170035.1 Teleogryllus occipitalis
TGCAACAATTACAACAACATCCGCAACAATTACAACAACAACCGCAACAATTACAACAAACGAAAAATCTACATCAAACGAAGCAACTCCAACAATCACAACAGCAACAACTAAAACCACCGCAACTATAACGACCGTAACAACAACAACAACAACAACAACAACAACAACAACCACCTCCAGAAGCATCCGTTTGGTGCACGTGGCCTACTGTGCGCGGCCGCACCCCCAGCGGCGGGGGACGGTACCTGTCGACCGCGGATCGGCCCAATGATTAGAGACTCCCTTTTTGCGCCGCGTCTTCCGCTTGAGCCCAATGAATGGCGAAGGCCGCGCCCGAGATCGAGCGCCCCTGTCGGAGTGATTGACCGCGAAAATCTCGCGCGGCGGTTTGGCCACGGAAATTGGCCCTGAAACGCACAGGCCGACACATACCAAACTTCTCTCTTTTTTTATCTCTTTTTTCTCTTTTTTTTGGAGGGAGGGTATCGTCGACTATCCCGAGTTTTAAGTTACGTCATATGTCACATCAGCCTCTGGTGACAATTCCCAAAAAACAGACAAAAGAAGAAGAAAATTCTACACTCTACTTAAATATGGAGCGTTCAATTATTTCCATGACACTCAAATATGATTATTGTATTTATTGAAGCAATATTTTGTCTGCTTTCATATTTTCATATATTTTAACTATTTTAACCGACAGTGTAGCTCTGACACGCTGCCGATAAATTCAATACGCCTGCAAACACCCCATTTATAGCTGTAAACGTGTGTGTATTAATATATTTTATTTCCATATCACATCAACGAGTAAATGAAATACTAGGGAGTAACTTATAAAAACTTACTAAGTGGCAAACTTTTACGACGCGTTACATTTATTTCATTATTTTAAAATGTATTAATATATCATAGGATGTCACTTCAATGACACCCTAGGAAAGAACAAATACAATTTTACCCTTATACGTAAGCAAACAGATTGTGTCTTACTAGAAAGAACTTGCAAGTTACTCGAGATTAAGAAGAAAAGCAAGTTGGTACGTTTTTCAAACACAACTGATAAAAATGTGTTCTTGAAAATCAGTCTTAGTACCATGAAGCTTCATTAAAGCCGTTGACTAGAAATTAAGGGCCGACCGAAGGATTACAACTGTGACTTTCAAAATAAATTAATGAGGTTTTTGTTTGGAAGTAATTCATATCTGTTAAATCAGTAACAACCTATTTGCATAGAGTTATTCTTTCTTATTATTTACATAATATTCACTAATTTTTATTTGGCTACTTTAACTCTTATTATCCCTATGTCGTCAAGAAAATAATGGGTCCTCAGAATCTATAGGCACATCAAACTAAGGGAAGTTCATAGCTGTACGTGAAGGTAGATTCTGGAACACATGAAAAGCAGCGCCGTGCAGCATTCATACTCGAACTCAAAGTAATTCTGAACTGAGAATTCCATAAATATTTATGAAGTATTGTTGAAACATTAACAGGAAAAATGTACGCAACACAGGTAAGAAAATTAAACAATTTATTTTGCATTCCAAAATAAACTGAACATCGTACGCTTCCCTACTACAAAAATAACACACTACAGAGACTACTATTTGCTTGTTTTCTAAATAATATATTTCAGTTGTGTGAGACATTGTTGTGAAAACTACAACTGTTTGTGCTAAAAGATATTACGAATGAAATAGGCTGGTGGAAAACGTGTACTGAAAAATAATTTTCGTACACGATACTTAAACATAATAGATATTACAATGCAAAGTGCAAAGAACATACCATCTGTTGAAAGGTCTACATACAACATTAGCATTAAATAAAAGTTGAGTGGGTAACAATTTATTGTTTCGGGTCTTTCTTGACTGTCCTTGCGGGGATATCATGAGGCACTTGATAAATAGTGTTAAAACGAAAAACAAGGGAACAGCTCATCATTTATGTGTCTGTGTGGTAGAGAAAGAAGAAATAGTAGACCATGGCCGTTGTCTACAAGTGATTGCACCTCAGAACAGTCAAGAAATCAAGAGCAACCATAAAACTTCACTCTTTACTTTACACAGATAACTTTATTCTTTGCGTGTCTCACAGTACGAGTAAGAAAGAAGAATCAAATTATGAACATTATCACCTAATGAAGCAAATCAGAAATATTATATATATATATATATATATATATATATATATATATATATATATAATGTGTGTGTGTGTGTGTGTGTGTGTGTGAATGAAAAGATGATAAAAGGGAAACGAAACCAAAAACACTGTTTCGTATTTCATGAAACCAAAAATATGAGAAACACATGGAAATATTAAACGACAAGCATTGCCTAACATTCACGCCATCTGAAAACACGAGAACATAAAAAGGAATTAAAAATCTCTGTTCGCCATTATATTCATGTGATACAGCGAAAGGAAAAAAATAAATGAAACCAATAATAGTGCTGATTATTTTGCCGACCATATGAAAACAGTGAGAAAAAGACCACAAAATTCAACAAACTGTCTACCAATACCACAGTTAACTGAAAAAAATATATATACCAATTTATGTACGATAACTGTCGTTCAATAATTGATCACTGAATTATACCTAATTATGTATTGTCATGGATAAACACTATACCCATTTCACTATTGCTAATGTATTATTATTGTTATGTACTGTAGTGTAGTACACAGAAATACATATTGTAATTATTATAGAGGGAATAATTTATAATAATATTCTTTATTTACTATTCTTATTTATATACGTCAATATTATTTTCACCGCCATTTCTTTTTTATACACTGATACTTTTAATTTTCCAGAATCGTCACTAATAATCTCGAAGTTGAACCAACTAGAAATAAATCGAAAAAAAATCTGCTTGTTTCCCGTACCATTCGATTCCTTCCACTTCTACCAATCCCCATTTTCTTTGACGCCGTTGCTGCATTTTCAGTCGGATTGACTTTCAGCTTCTCCGCTGTGTTTCTTCGCTTTGATTTACAGCAGCAGCAGAGGTAGTACAACGCCCAGCAGTTTCGCTGCAAGCTCCAACACACGCAGACTTTGGACGCGATGTTCGCCCGCCACTCAGCTCGTTTCCTAGCAACGGCTCTCGTCAAACTCCGCCCACGTATTTGCTAACACGAATCGAGTGCAGCAGCGGGAGCTTCCACTGACTCAACGTTGCAGCAAACAAGCTGCGTGTCAAATCGGCGCAAGGAAAACATTTGTCGTTGACAAATATAACAGTTTTTGTTAGTTAATCCGTTAATTTTTATTCTGCATTTACTTATTTCTAAATTAGTTCATTTTAATAAATTATTAGAGTCGTGTTTCATTGATTTTCGTTTCGGTCAAGGCTACCTTTCAAATTTACACGGTAGTTTTCCGGATGCTTTTTTAGATTCGAACATTATTTTTTATTACAATTACAAACAAAACGAAAAAAATTATTTATTTATTTACGTAAATTTATTTTACGTAAAAAAAGTTAAAAACTGTGTGACGAGCTATGGGGACAATTTCAATAAAATACCCTAATACTGAATTTACACTCAAATGGAACACATATGTAATGTGTTATGGCACCGAAGATGTAACGCATTGCGATAATCATGAAATTTATGAGCAGATAAATACAATTATAAGCTGCGAATTCCAATTTTTCTCATTCCCAAGAGTAACAGTGACGTTATTGCGAAGTAAATAAATCTTTGCTTGCATGAAGGACAGGTCAATTTATTATATTTATTCTAATGTGTTATGAACATTAGCAACATTTTACATTGAAGTCCGGTATTATTTTTAACATCGAAGAATATTTGAATACAAAATATTACGGCTCTATTATCGAGCACGAAACAAATTTTTCTGGTTTACGTTATATTATATTTAGTTTTCAAATATATCCCGCAAATACTGTAAATGTGCATGACACACAAGTTAACAAATATTTAGGAAGAAAGTGAATTAAGGAAATTAAAAATGTACAAAAGTAACACCATTTTAAAATTACCTTTTTACAACAAGCGGTGAAATTTGAAAAGATGATCAAGAGAAAACAAAGTCGAATCCACTGACTACTATTTTACGCAAGAACGAAGAGAAATAGTAAACCACAAGCATTGTGTATCATTTTCCATGCCATCTCAAAACACAAGAAAAAAGATAAAACTATAATAAAAATTAATGTTCACCATTTTACTCTACTCAAGTGATACTGGGAGATAGAAAACGAAAAACGAAATCAATAACAATTGACAATATGCACAATGGTAATCGCATTCAAAAACTCATTTTGATAGACTTTATGTCATAGTATCACTTGGAAAAAATGATCTTGTGCATTTATAAATGTTCCGAATAGAAATATTACATTGAATATGTACTGTGATATACCAAAATGACGAACCATTTTTATTATGGTAATGTCATTTTATATGACATAGAATATAGGGATGTCAATAGACGAACGCAAGGGGGTCGCTATGTGACAAATAAACAACCGGCGTTAAGGATCATTTTCGTTAGGTTGAAATGACAGAGCACAGGCGGAATAAGCATTGTTTTGAGAGACAAAAGAAAATATATAAAATTCGGATGCTTCCGAGTTTTTAGAAGAACATTCATTCGCTCGAGCAACGCGGTGATGAGCGGGTCGGCTCCTGATACATTTTACCAGGGCGAGGAAAGACTGTAATTGACAGTTGTATAAAATTAACTATCGTTTCTTGTATTAGGATAGAGTGTTCTTGTAGGACGTAAATACGTGTCTAGGCGTCCACCTGTGACGCAAGTGAGGGAAGTCACGGATTATAATAGTATCGCCGGGAGAATTTGGAACCAGATCACGGACATTAGGCGATGACTTTATCCAGAAGCAAGATTCTGCTGCGTCGACGGAGAAGGTTCTACGGAGCGCCATCGAACGAAGTGAAGAGCTCGCAAAGACCCACGAAATAATTTACAAGGTTTTATAATTATTGTAATACAGAGAAAACTTGTTAGTTGGTAGAGAAAAATTGTTTAACCTTCAACAGAATAATTGTTGATATTATAATACATTTTAATTTGTTAAGTTAAAAGAAAGCTGATTATCATTGTTACGTGCAATACTGCATTTTAATAAGATTTTCAGATTCCTTGCCACTCCGTATGGATGGCAGATTGAATAATTGGTTGTAGAGTAAGTAGCAACAATTATGAACTTCGAACCCCAATTAACTGAGCTAGCACAATATAATTTTGGAATGAGAAATATTTAAATTACGTAGAAATCATTAGGTTTCAAGTGTAACCTTTTCCTGGCGCCCAAATCACATTTATCAGTAATAATTATGTTTCAAAATGTCGCTCCAAGTGGGGCTTGTTTTTAAATAGAAAGACGGAGCTTGTTTCAAATTGGCACCAGTAAACGTCGGGCATATTTCAGTACGGTTGTTCACGTTTTGAGAATTCGAGATATTCGTCTAATTACCGCTAATATTATGACGAAGAGTTTTGAACGCTTACCTAATAGCATTCACAAGTCCGTTCTTGAGAGAAGTTAATGGAAGCAGCATAAAGGCTTTTCAATAGCTAGTGATGCCTCCATATTTATTCCTTCAGATGCAAAATAAATGTTTAATTCATTTTCCGTTGTTTCATTTCTTCCCAAGATTTCCCAAATGATTTGAGATAAGAGGCTTCTTATCATATTAGCTCATCCACAATATCCAAAGAGCTACGAATGATCACTTTGCAATGAAGTTGGGAGAAAAATAATTCACGTAACGTTCTGCGAATGTTTGTAATAAGATCATTGGATGCTTAATCTGATAACATTTAAAAATATGTCTTTCTAGTGAGAAACAGACCATTTTTAAAATGCTTAGTGCTATTTATTAAGCTTGTAGTTCTTGCTTCTTCTCCACATATTTCATCTTGAAGATATACCCCTTTTATTCTTCTACTCATTTCACAAGAATTTTTCCCTAATGTTGTAGTTTTTAACAAACATTATCACTAAGGAGATGAGTTCTTCAAAGGATTATTCTGTGTATTTACGGGTAAAATAATTTACTACTTAGACACACACTTACCTAATCAATCATTCATTCATTCTTGTAAACACATACATTTTTTTCTGAAACGCTTTGATATTTACCTACCTTACGTTTTTGCCCTATTTCCATAGATATCTTCCAGATCATAAAACATCAATGTCAGGACTCATTTCACACATTTTATCTCTCCCATAAGTTACACATTCATTATTTTATCCACAAAACACAAAACTATTGTGTGGATACTCAATAGTAACCAATGCCAAGAGTATTAAATGTGCTTTAGGAGTATAACAATTGACCAAACGCTAAAAGGACGTTTATGGTGATAGCTAAGAGCACTTATCTAACACCATTCGCAAATCCGTCATTCCGAGAAGGAAGCCAACTTAGCTGGAGACGTCCCGGAAACGCGAAGCGGCATTTGCACGGCCTGTGCTGCGTGCGCCCCGCCGCCAGATTTCCTTCTGAGCAGCGCGCATCCTTAGCAGAGACTCGGAAGTTCGCTTCCATGAATATTTAGACCCGCAGCACCGCCAAGACGGTGGCCTGCAAAGACGTGGAAGTTGGCGTATGCAAATGGCCTACGGTGTTGGCGACTGCGTCTGAAGTACGCAGCTTCCGAGACCATCAACTCGCGTTCAGACGCGACGCGGTGGCAAAGGGTTGTCATGTTAAGGGGAGATTAAGGGGAGTATGTGGTGGAATTTTGACGTAAAATCGATTTTTTTAAAACTTTTTGTATCTTGAAAGTGTGCTGAATATAGCTGTAGTCACAATGTGGTAGTATCTCAAATTAAAATGCCTTTTTCTCGTGTATTTAAATTCGCTACGTCCCCTGGCACGGTGTACGTCAACGCGCATCTGTCTATAAAGATACTCTTGCAATTTTTATTTATTTATTTATTTATTTATTTATTTATTTATTTATTTATTTATTTATTTATTTATTTATTTATTTATTTATTTATTTATTTATTTATTTATTTATTTATTTATTTATTTATTTATTTATTTATTTATTTATTTATTTATTTATTTATTTATTTATTTATTTATTTATTTATTTATTTATTTATTTATTTATTTATTTATTTATTTATTTATTTATTTATTTATTTATTTATTTATTTATTTATTTATTTATTTATTTATTTATTTATTTATTTATTTATTTATTTATTTATTTATTTATTTATTTATTTATTTATTTACGTCAAAAAACAGTTCAAACTGCGTATGAGACGTTATGGGGAAAAGTGAATTCGTGTGTACCCTCTCCCTCAGAAAAAATGTCGTTCAACATTCTATCTTCCACACCGCGCCGACAAACTTGGACACCCCTCGGCCTGGGGGAGGGCAGGGGGAGGGACGCGTTGACCAATCGCTAGCAGGTAGAACCACAGTTGTCTGTGATTGGTGCAACATCCCAAGGGGCAGAAAGAACGCTGTCTCAGGGGAGGGGGCTAGTTCGTTTACGTACGAGACGGAAATATCGTCATATTTCCCTGCCGAAGGAGGTAGTTTGCCTGCGCGTACGCCACGACGAAAAAACTATTTCTAAGCGGGGTTTTCCGTCCAGAATGATTGTCTATAGACCAGTAAATATTTATCATTTTAGCAACAATTATTCTAACTTTTAGTAATCGATTTGTAACTCCTGACAAAATGCTATTTTGAGATATTCATTTCAGGCACAATTTGCAGAGCCTTCCCGGCCGTTCTAACGCATATTTCGAATTTGTTTATAAAATTATAAATTGTTGCAAAATTGTTAATTCGCTGTTTTTGGTTCTGGGACATCGGGAGACTCTCCCCACCTTAGATTTGCAAAATTTGGAAATTGTTTATAAATTTGCAATTGTTGCAAATTTTTTATTGTCTAATCTGAATGGCGTTTAAATGTGATGCAAAATTCCGGAATCCGTTCGGTGCTATTATATCTCGCTCTCGAGATATATGTAATTGTTTATAAGAAATTAACATCTTAGTAGACCCCATTTGTTTGCGCTTAATTCATTCGCGCTAGCAGAATAGCGTGGGATGGGCCTACTGAAAAAACAGTTCTCCAATGCCGCGCTTTTGCCTGCCACATATGCTTAAAATGCACTTGCTTGTAAACAAATTCTGTGGCCAATTTAATTATGATAAATTCGTATTTTTACGGCGAGTATGAGCATAACTTTTATTTGGTTTTTATATTCTCTTTTAAGTCCTACAATTTGCAAGTCGATATATTTATCAAATAGGAAAGAAATTGATTATAAAAAAAATATTTTTCAAGGTGCATTACTCCCAAACAATTGTTTCTGTTTTTCTATCAAAGGGGTGTTGAGCAACCGAATAACTGTATTATTAATTTTTTTAAGTCCCCTGTTAACACCGAGAGTCAGAAACTATTTGTTCCTCTTGTTTAACCATTACCATTAAGAAATAGGGAAACATATTGCTTAGCTGTTTGCTATAAACTGCACTGGATTGGATGAAGGTAGTGTTAAGGTTTTCAAATACAGAAATATTCAATTTTGTTTTTTGAAAGATCACATGAGTAGAATCACACATCACAATATTTACACAAGTATAGAAATTTCTAAATAAACGTATATAAACTTTAAGTTAATACTTTCAATTCAATTTATCATTCCTTTCTAAAACTGCACATTTTGCATGATGATTTCATTGTATAATATTCAAATCAGAGCTGTATGTGCTAAATCTACGCATTGTTAATACATATTTTTAAACAACATTAATATATTTAATATACATTTAAAAGGTTTTTAGATTGGCGAACGTTTCAATGAAATTTCATGAATTCCTAAATGCTTGAAAATAAATACTTGTAAAATTAAATAATTGTAGCGTGTAAAAATATAACAAACTCACGTATTTGGTAAAACGAGTTGATATTACTAAAAGAAAGCAAAACAGATGTTATAACAATTCAAAGAGATTTAGCGTTTGTTTACAGTTTAGTAAATATCAATGCACTAGCATTTCCCAGTGAAAATACATAGAACGAACTTGGTGGTCAAGTGATATGACCTTCCCAACACAGACTATATTTCAGTATCGTCAAAGTTCGAAGGTGGTTTGTTGGCCACCATTCTACGAATCTATCAAAACCTTGAATTTTGCACGACCATCTGTACAGCGAGAACGTAGCGGTTTATTAAACGGAAACGGGCCATTCGAGGTATCTAATGTGCACTCTTTGAAAACGTTTAACCATTATAAACTATCCCTAAGAAAAATATCAAATAAACAATGTTAAAGATCACCAGCTTAACATTGCCTTTACTATTTGAATGTTTTCAACATCCCCAACACCAACACAAAACCCATGTTTTTACAGGTTATTATAAAACCAATTCAATAAATATAAGCATTTATTCACGTTATTATTTTTAAAACACTCAAATATCTACGATGTTATTTGATTCATGTCTTCATCGAAGATCTGAGATTAAAAAACTGATAAACAGAGAAAATTAAAGTAATTTTGAGTGATTGATGAAGTTGAATGATCAAACGAAAAACAATGTTTCTTGCTTCATATAATGCTATCGTGTTTAACAGACATGTAATTACATGTGATACCTATATTTAAACATCCAAACTAATGAAAATTTTCAAAATTAAAATCATCAATAAAACGTTGATTCATCAGCAAGGATTATATTATTAAATACTTTTTTGAGATTCATGTGCTCCTGTGTGAATAACGTAGTAAACGTGATTCGTATGATCCAGTTGCTCAGAATAATGCAAAACCTGCTAGACACATACACTAAACATAATAGTTGTCAAATAGTTATTTACGACATGAGTATCATAAGATATCTTATTACAATACGAAATTGGAGAATTATCAAACAAGACTCTTTAGCCGAAATTGTTAACCAATTGAATATTGTAATATAATGTTACCATTTGAATATCATAGAAAGTAAGACGCAATTTGTCAAAATTCATGTGAACTATAATTTTTCTTTAAATTTTACTCCTTATCCTGCGAAAGATGTGTGACAGTACTTATGTTAACAATTATACTGCCATGGGTTTAATTAATTAGTTTTCAGTACGCAAATTATTGTTTTTGGTTTTAAAGAAGCATGGATATACAGAGTATCGGGGAACGAAACGTCGAAAGTTTGAAAATAGCTGTTTAAACAATTTTAATCATACTTTGTCTAATAAACTACATAGATATTTTGAATGGCTGAGCTGCAATAAACACGCAAATTTTGGTTTGAAAATATGAATTCTACGCAAAACTTTGCATTCTAGAATCATGTAAACAGACCAGAAACATGTAACATGTTTATTATTAACAATATAAATTAATATATTAGTTCAGAAAAAAATTAACCGAGAAATAAAAAAGCAGTCGAACTGTGAAAATTGGGTGCTTTTTTATTTCTAGGTTAATTTTTCTTTCTGATCAAATGTATTCATTTATTTTGTTAATCATAAACAATTTAGATATTAATGAAGTGTTTATATGCTTCTACAACGCAAATAGTTGCCTAGAAAACATATATCCAAACCAACTTTTGAATGTTTATTGCGGCTTAGCCATTTGGAATATCCGTGTAGTTTATTAGACAAAATAAGCTTAAAATTGTCTTAACAGCTATTTTTCGAAGATTCGACATTTCTTCCCCGAATATCCTGTATATAAAAGGCTTGATTTCTGTTGGTACGCGACGGAACGGCGTTCCGGTTCTTTGGAAATAATTATGAAATTATATTATATATAAGTAGCTATTGCTATTATATTAATAATTAATTTGAGGCGCGTTTCGGGGCCTAAGAATTTAAAAATAAAGGATATATGTATCATAATAACTCTTATGACGACACTGTTCTCAGTTACGTCAAGTTTTAATTTAGAGAATCAAAGTGAATGGTCTAAGTTTACTCACCTAAATAAAGTTTATCTTACTATACATACTATTTAGAAAGTGTTTTATGTTCAAAACAAGTGTTGCCTCAACAGCATATATTTTCACGTATTATTCGTAATTGCTATGCAATATTCAATACGGACTATGTGAACCTGCAAAAAAGAAACAACAAAAAAAGACCTACTGCAGCAGAAAATATTTTCTACTCGTCGGGATTCGAACTCGGGTCTTTAAAGTTAACTCACCTGACACGGTTCCCCCTCACCACCAGGTACACGACAAGACTACCTCCTTTCCGATGCGAAAAGAAAGTGAAGCATTTGCAGTTTTTTAAAAAAAACAGGGTGTTCAATTTATCTTAATACAAGATCTATTTTTAAAAAGAGATTTCATTAAACAAAAATCTCTAGCGTTCATATTGTTTTTCGACAATGTTATAAAGATCAGTCGGGGCTAATATTATACAGTAGAAAATTGGGGTTAATGTATTACACTTTAAGAGTTGTTATTTATTTATGTCCAAAATTAACAAGAAAATGACAAATGATAGGAAATATATTCTATTATAATGACCATATAGCAAACACTCAGAATGTAACAATATTTGGGAGGGAAAAAATCAAAACTAAAATGCCTAATTTTTCCAGTCAAAAACTTTACCACCGTGATATAAATCTTTTGATGTTACTTCGTTATTTTTTATGACACGATATTTTTGAAAATAGGTTATCATTAAGAAAATTAATATTCTTTTCTGCGTTAAAATAATGCAATAATATTAATCGTGTCATGATATATACAGCCGCAAATTTGTGGGGCTAATATGATACAACTTAAGAGGCTAATGTAATACAATACGGGTGTCGGGGCTATTTTGATACACTAAAAATTAACACGCAGACAACTGGAAGGGATTTTTTTATGTTTAATATTACATCAAAGGCGCTAAAATTCCGATTTGATGTTGATAAACTATCCAAGTGTTTATCTGAGAAAGAAAGACCAGGCGACAATTCATATAGATTTCCTCGTTCTCCTCCCTACCCAGTACATGGTGATTCACTTATGATTATCAATTGGCGGAAGCTTCTGCTGTTTCAGTGCAGTTACTGATTTTTCACTGGAATCACAAGGAACCAGGCCTACAATAGGAGCTAACACCATCCCTTCAACTCCAGATATCAACTGTTCTCATCCAGTACTTTTGAGATAATGCTGTTGGAAAAAAATTTAAAAAAACAGTAGCCCTCCAAAGAATAAGGAAGCGGTTAGGCCCAATAGCAGCAATCATTACTAGTGATGAGTGGATCATTACTAGGGAAGAGTGGAGTGTTTAATTTACATTAATTTAATATCTCTTTTTAAAAAGAGATTTCATGAAACAAAAATCTCTAGCGTTAATATTTGTTTTCGACAATGTTAATAGGTATTTGTTCGCAATTTTCGAAAATTCAGATCGTTCGCCCAAAATTGAACGTACGCCACTTTTAAACATCTTGTGCTTCGAGGAATAGATTTACAGAAAAATTGGAGCTCTTTTTGAGGAAATTATGTAAATATGATGGGGTTTGGTGTAAAGTACCTTCAAAATTAAAAGATTCGTTTCAAATTCGAAGATTCGTAATATTAGCCAGATCGTTCAAGGAATATCCATTTTGGTGAAAATCGTGTTTACTTTAGGCTCTAGAATTACTCACACGAAGACGGATTCACAAAGAGGTTTTTGGAAAATCACTTTTTCGGGTTCAAAAAACAAGCGTTTTGACAGCCTTGTGTATAGAAAATAAAAGAACAATACCAACAATCCACTTTTTTCGAACTAGCTACTTACAAAACGTGTTTTCTGTAAAAATTTCGACACTTCCTCCTACAGCATTACGTAACTCTCTTTACACGTGGAGGTAAAAATATTCCAGCGTTACTGGGATTTGAACTCGGATCCCTGTAGTCCGTAGGTCTGGCTCGACCGCACTGTGCTATCACAGATATTTCTCAACACGCTGTCCAAGCACACTTATTACGAAAAGAATAGTTACGTGATATTCATTGCACTTAGATTTTTTATTAGAGGAATGTTCTACATGTGTCAAAGGTATCAAATTCGCAATAAGAACCCAAACGATTACAACCCACGCAACTACATAGCTCATTTTACTTAGAAATATTTTCAACCAGAAGCCGTGGTCTTTAGAACCCTCTGTGGAAGTCGTTGCCGGTCTTATCTTTCGGCGACTATGTCCAAGGTTGAATTACGTCACAGATGAAAGTTGCGATAACGCTAGAGCTCAACACGGGCGCTTGCAGACGTTCTGAAGCCAGAATCGCAATAGGGGCATATTTATACGTGATTCTTAAAGACATTAACACACTAAAATAAGTAGTGGCGCCTCAAAACACATGCTTTATGTGATATTTATAATGGATACGAATGATTATAACTATACAATTAACCGCAAAATTGTTTCTACCCGCAAAAATTATTCGCCGTGGATGAGGTTCGATCTTACGTGCCTAAGCTTCTCCAACAGTGCGCTTACCTGCTAAACCACAGAAACTCTTATAACTTTTGTCTCTAACAAAGATGATTTTAAACTGTCATGTATCACAGATTTGACTAAAAAAGAACGTGAGGCGTTTAGATGCTTGTGTTAACTACAGACGGACAGACAGACGCCAACATGAGATCTACACTATTCTCTTAAACGTTCTTGAGATTATGGAAAAAAAATAATCAAAACCGATGACGCCGCTTTTGAGAAAATTTTGAAAATATCTCTGGGGCTTTATGTAAAGTACCCCCCAAAATTAAAATATCGGTTTCGAATTAATGGGACCGTGATATCAACAAGATCGATTGGGTATTATCAATTTTGGACAAAATCGGTTGAACAATTTAACCCCTAGCGTTGTTCGCAGACGAAAGACTGATAGACAAACGTTTTGCCGTCATTCAATTTTTCGGTAACAACGATCCACAAAACATGAATTCTGGCTACACAACGCGTTAAAGGATTTCCCCCTTAATTTAGCAAATAAATTTATTCACTTTTTCGTTACCAGGATGGGACGGTTTTTAAGCCGAAAATTCGCCGTATTCTGGTGCACGATTACAATACCTTTTCTTCTTACGACAGTAAGTGCGAGAAAGTAAAAATCAATAAAAACATTTAATCCTTTTTTCCACCCCCATTTCCGTCTTCCTAAAGGCCTAATAAAATAGCCTGTCCAACATAAAATGTATTAACCGCTATGTTATTTTTCCTAGTTTACCAATCCCTGTCTCAGTACAGGGGAGTGGAGGCAAAACTAGGAGAAGAAAAATCCCACACCACTAACACCTGGGTGTAGAGTCCCAACTGGGACTGGGAGTCGCCAACAATGAACTTCTCGGAAACACATCTCAAATATCCATAGTTGAATATTATAACAAGAAAATATCAAATTTTTGTAATAAATGTTCCTTCAAAATTCCGGTATTTTCTGTTTTTCTTTCATGTTATATTTAAATACTATTATTAAGAGAGAAAACCTCATTGAGATAATTTCAATTAAATCAATGCAACTCGAAGAGAAAACGCTCGTGCGATTTGAAGAATAACCGCGTTTTTTGTGTACTCAGAATTTGTCTTGTATATGAGTTAGGGCAAGGGGATACCAAAATTTAAGAAAACGTTCACAGAATACATTTCTCCCTACAGTACATTACACACAATTTTTAACTGTTTTTGACATTAAATGAAAAATACAGCGTCGTAATAGCGCCTTGTCCGTCCCGACAATCATCAGAATTCAAAAGGAATTCAGAATGACAGCTCGTCAAACGAAGCGGGGGAAATTCAAATTTGCTATTTCAAAAATTGTAAAATTATCTAAAGTACTTATAGTTTTAAACAATTGTATGTGATCTTTATTAAAGGACTGATTATTTGAAAGGAATATTTGAAGATCTGTTTTTGATGAACACATTTCATTAAGGAAAAACTATCTTCAATACTTAAGTTGTAGGAAAACGGCGAAAAAAAATGTTTTCTTGCATTTTTGGAAAAATTCATTATATGAACGAAAATCATCTCCGCCATCGTCTTATAGCGTCCATTACGCTATCCGGCAATAAAATTTAACCAGAAAAGTTCATGCCATTTTTAAATTTTTGAAAATGTTTCAGGGGCTTTTAGTAGAGTACCATCCAAAAATAAAATATTGATTTGAAATTCAGGAGGGCTCGACATCAGCCATATCGCTTGCGGAATATCAACTTTGGAGAAAATTTCCTGAACAGTTAGACGCTAGCATTGTTCACAGAAGAAAATACGTTTTACAATTAATCGTTTGTTTTTTGTATTTACTACCCACCAAACCTGGCTTCTGGCTACACCACATGCTAGAGAGATTTTATTCTATATTTATCAACTGAATTTATCCACTTTTTTTGACACCAGGGCCCGGAAATTACAGTTTTTTTGTGTCGAAAATTAGCCGATTTCCTCCGTATAATTACACAACTTTTTACTTTCTCGTATACGCACATACATACGGAGTAATATACGTAGTATAGAGAAAGTTATGTAATGCTCCGCGAAAAAAACGGCGAATTTTCGGCAGAAAAAATGTATTGCCGGGCCCTGAAAACAAAGGAGTGGATAAATCCAGTTACTAAATTAAGAGAAAAAATCTCTAACACGTGATGTAACCATAATTCCTGTTTTGTGGGTCTTTGATGCCAAAACACCAATTGAAAGCAAAACGTCAGTCTGTCTGCGTCTGTCCGTCTCTCCGTCCATCTGTGAACACTACTAGCGCCTAAACAGATCGTACGATCTTTTCCAAATTGAAGAATCCCTTGTCGATGTGATTCTAGTTGAAACTTTGAGATTTTAAAAATCATTCTTTAAAATTTGAGGGTACATTACATGAAGCCGTCGGTCATTTTCAAAAGTTTCTCAAAAACGACCCCAAATTTTTTTCTTTAAATTTCTTCTAAGAATAGAGTAAACTAACTCTGAATTTTCGAAAATTGGAAAAGTTTGAATTTTTTCGGCGTTTTCCTACAACTCTAAAATTGAACACAGATTTTTCTTTCAAATGAAATTTGTTGTCCATAAATAATTCTTTAATTTCATAAATAAGGTCATATAATTTTTTTTGAAAATTACAGACAGACAGACGAACAGACACAAGAACAGACACATCAACAGACACACGAACGTACAGGCTTTTCGTCGTCGTTCGATTTTTCTGTATCAACGACCCACAAAACATTGGTTTCGGGCAACACGAGTTAAAGGATTTTTTTCTACATTTCACAACATTAGTTAACCCTTTTTACGTTACCAGGACCCGGCATTAACAGTTTCCCCATTGATTCTAACAATAATATTCGAATGTTGTTGAAATAATGCCTTTATTATGATTTTCCTATAGATTTGTTAAGAATACCAAGTAAAGAACAGAAGATTCCTTTCTTATTGTATTTCATTTCATATTGTTAATAAATCTCTTTTTAATATTTACTGATTATTTCACCTTTGGAATTGATTGAAAATTTTCGTTGAATAGAAACAATGAAAAACAATTTTTTCTTACTTTCTGCTAATTATGTGGTAAGAAGAAAAAGTATTGTAATCATGCGCCGGGGGACGGGGATTTTTCGACAAAAACCTCTAAATTCCGATCACTGGCCACGACAAAAGTAGACAAATTTTATTCTTTTATATAGCGCATTACGTCAATACGTTTGTAGACAGAATCCATGTTTTGTGGGTCCTTGTTACTAAAAAATCTATTTACGACAAAACGTCTGTTTGTCCGCCTGTAGTTAACACAAGCATCTAAACGCCTCACGTTCTTTTTTAGTCAAATCTGTGATACATGACAGTTTAAAATCATCTTTGTGAGAGACAAAAGTTATAAGAGTTTCGGTAGTATAGCAGGTAAACGCACTGTTGGAGAAGCTTAGGCACGTAAGATCGAACCTCATCCACGGCGAATAATTTTTGCGGGTAGAAACAATTTTGCGGTTAATTGTATAGTTATAATCATTCGTATCCATTATAAATATCACATAAAGCATGTGTTTTGAGGCGCCACTACTTATTTTAGTGTGTTAATGTCTTTAAGAATCACGTATAAATAAGCCCCTATTGCGATTCTGGCTTCAGAACGTCTGCAAGCGCCCGTGTTGAGCTCTAGCGTTATCGCAACTTTCATCTGTGACGTAATTCAACCTTGGACATAGTCGCCGAAAGATAAGACCGGCAACGACTTCCACAGAGGGTTCTAAAGACCACGGCTTCTGGTTGAAAATATTTCTAAGTAAAATGAGCTATGTAGTTGCGTGAGTTGTAATCGTTTGGGTTTTTATTGCGAATTTGATACCTTTGACACATGTAGAACATTCCTCTAATAAAAAATCTAAGTGCAATGAATATCACGTAACTATTCTTTTCGTAATAAGTGTGCTTGGACAGCGCGTAGAGAAATATCTGTGATAGCACAGTGCGGTCGAGCCAGACCTACGGACTACAGGGATCCGAGTTCAAATCCCAGTAACGCTGGAATATTTTTACCTCCACGTGTAAAGAGAGTTACGTAATGCTGTAGGAGGAAGTGTCGAAATTTTTACAGAAAACACGTTTTGTAAGTAGCTAGTTCGAAAAAAGTGGATTGTTGGTATTGTTCTTTTATTTTTTATACACAAGGCTGTCAAAACGCTTGTTTTTTGAACCCGAAAAAGTGATTTTCCAAAAATCCTCTTTGTGAATCCGTCTTCGTGTGAGTAATTCTAGAGCCTAAAGTAAACACGATTTTCACCAAAATGGATATTCCTTGAACGATCTGGTTAATATTACGAATCTTCGAATTTGAAACGAATCTTTTAATTTTGAAGGTACTTTACACCAAACCCCATCATATTTACATAATTTCCTCAAAAAGAGCTCCAATTTTTCTGTAAATCTATTCCTCGAAGCACAAGATGTTTAAAAGTGGCGTACGTTCAATTTTGGGTGAACGATCTGAATTTTCGAAAATTGCGAACAAATACCTATTAACATTGTCGAAAACAAATATTAACGCTAGAGATTTTTGTTTCATGAAATCTCTTTTTAAAAAGAGATATTAAATTAATGTAAATTAAACACTCCACTCTTTCCTAGTAATGATCCACTCTTCACTAATAATGATTGCTGCTATTGGGTCTAACCGCTTCCTTATTCTTTGGAGGGCTACTGTTTTTTTAATTTTTTTTCCAACAGCATTATCTCAAAAGTACTGGATGCGAACAGTTGATATCTGGAGTTGAAGGGATGGTGTTAGCTCCTATTGTAGGCCTGGTTCCTTGTGATTCCAGTGAAAAATCAGTAACTGCACTGAAACAGTAGAAGCTCCCGTCAATTGATAATCATAAGTGAATCACAATGTACTGGGTAGCGAGGAGAACGAGGAAATCTATATAAATTGTCACCTGCTCTTTCTTTCTCAGATAAACACTTGGAGAGTTTATCAACATCAAATCGGAATTTTAGCGCCTTTGATGTAATATTAAACATAAAAAAATCCCTTCCAGTTGTCTGCGTGTTAATTTTTAGTGTATCAAAATAGCCCTGACACCCGTATTACATTAGTCTCTTAAGTTGTATCATATTAGCCCCACAAATTTGAGGCTTTATATATCATGACACGATTAATATTATTGCATTATTTTAACGCAGAAAAGAATACTAATTCTTTCTTAATGATAACCTATTTTCAAAAATATCGTGTCATAAAAAATAACGAAGTAACATCAAATGATTTATATCACGGTGGTAAAGTTTTTGACTGGAAAAATTAGGCATTTTAGTTTTGATTTTTTTCCTCCCAAATATTGTTACATTCTGAGTGTTTGCTATATGGTCATTATAATAGAATACATTTCCTATCATTTGTCATTTTCTTGTTAATTTTGGACATAAATAACAACTCTTAAAGTGTAATACATTAACCCCAATTTTCTACTGTATAATATTAGCCCCGACTGATCTTTATAACATTGCCGAAAAAATGAACGCTAGAGATTTTTTGTTTAATGAAATCTCTTTTTAAAAATAGATCTTGTATTAAGATAAATTGAACACCCTGTTTTTTTTTAAAAACTGCAAATGCTTCACTTTCTTTTCCCATCGGAAAGGAGGTAGTCTTGTCGTGTACCTGGTGGTGAGGGGGAACCGTGTCAGGTGAGTTAACTTTAAAGACCCGAGTTCGAATCCCGACGAGTAGAAAATATTTTCTGCTGCAGTAGGTCTTTTTTGTTGTTTCTTTTTTGCAGGTTCACATAGTCCGTATTGAATATTGCATAGCAATTACGAATAATACGTGAAAATATATGCTGTTGAGGCAACACTTGTTTTGAACATAAAACACTTTCTAAATAGTATGTATAGTAAGATAAACTTTATTTAGGTGAGTAAACTTACACCATTCACTTTGATTCTCTAAATTAAAACTTGACGTAACTGAGAACAGTGTCGTCATAAGAGTTATTATGATACATATATCCTTTATTTTTAAAATCTTAGGCCCCGAAACGCGCCTCAAATTAATTATTAATATAATAGCAATAGCTACTTATATATAATATAATTTCATAATTATTTCCAAAGAACCGGAACGCCGTTCCGTCGCGTGCCAACAGAAATCAAGCCTTTTATATACAGGATATTCCGGGAAGAAATGTCGAATCTTCGAAAAATAGCTGTTAAGACAATTTTAAGCTTATTTTGTCTAATAAACTACACGGATATTCCAAATGGCTAAGCCGCAATAAACATTCAAAAGTTGGTTTGGACATATGTTTTCTAGGCAACTATTTGCGTTGTAGAAGCATATAAACACTTCATTAATATCTAAATTGTTTATGATTAACAAAATAAATGAATACATTTGATCAGAAAGAAAAATTAACCTAGAAATAAAAAGCACCCAATTTTCACAGTTCGACTGCTTTTTTATTTCTCGGTTAATTTTTTTCTTAACTAATATATTAATTTATATTGTTAATAATAAAGATGTTACATGTTTCTGGTCTGTTTACATGATTCTAGAATGCAAAGTTTTGCGTAGAAATCATATTTGCAAACCAACATTTGCGTGTTTATTGCAGCTCAGCCATTCAAAATATCTATGTAGTTTATTAGACAAAGTATGATTAAAATTGTTTAAACAGCTTTTTTCAAACTTTCGACGTTTCCTTCCCCGATACTCTGTATATCCATGCTTCTTTAAAACCAAAAACAATAATTTGCGTACTGAAAACTAATTAATTAAACCTATGGCAGTATAATTGTTAACATAAGTAGTCACACATCTTTCGCAGGATAAGGAGTAAAATTTAAAGAAA
>BLKR01012375.1:0-20297 GCA_011170035.1 Teleogryllus occipitalis
ATTTCAGTATCTATCAATTCGAACCGGCAAGGAGACCTTAGGCATAACAGCAGAGACTTTTTCCCCAGTGTGAAGCACCAAATTTGAGCTTCTGCGCATGTGTAACTCTGCATGCACAGATGCTCAAGTATAAGATCTTTGACCCCGGTGAATAAGCTGATAAGCCAAAAAATAAATAATTTTACAGGAGAGCAAAACAATAACTGTCGACTGAAGTAAATCAAAGATTAATGATATTTAAGGGAAGATAATATTCAAACGAACCTTTTTGTATGTAGGTTTTGTTTGAATATCATAAATCCCTGATTTACAGCATTTGTTTAACGTGTTTTTTTTACATCTAAAATTAAGTTCTTTTGAGTTATCAGCTTATACACCGGCATCAAAGATATATGCTAAGGTGCTTCAAGCTGTACAAATAGCGTCTAGCACTTCGTACACTTCGATTATCGAAGTTTCGATATCAATATATCGTTTGCGAATTGGGAAGCATCCGTGAACAATTTCACGACCACGGGCGTAATGGCTCTCCCTACACGTCGTATATGGAAGACTCGTCATACATTGATGCGGGCTGGCGAGCAGCCAGCAGCTTCGTGGCGACGGGCATAACAGTATTTTGTACATGTTCAGAATCAATTTTTGTCATCGATACACACGTCGATATAGATTCTAGTGAACAATGTAGTACCAAAATTTCGAAGACAGTCGGACGTAAGATACTTAGTACGAACACAACCCACACTTTCGTCTCCTTTAGGTATATTACACTCAGTTTCTTTGTAGTGCCAGATTCGTATTATCTAAAATCTAAATCATTTTCGCGTTCACCATTGTGGATCTCTAAAATTAATAAAAATTAGTCCATTTTATGCAATAAATGACTGAAATTAAAATTAGCAACGTGGGTAGCAACATTCGAAAACTTTATTTTCCGCTTCCGAGAAATAGTAAAGTTATTTCCATCGGTAAATGAACCTGTGTCAAATGCTAAGAAAATGGTAACTGATACCTGTCGGCTCTATTCCTACCACAAGTAGCAGAAGGAGAGGTCAACAAAACGTGTGCATAGTGAAGCAAAACAATTAGTTGTTTAATGTTCAGAAGCAAAACAATTAGTAAACGGACCATCTCAACATTTGCTCAATAGATCAAGGAAACTGGACAAAATGCAGATTGAGATGGGGGTCATTGACCCAGAAGCAAAAGTACAATCCTTGTTGTCACGTTTGACGATAACAAATCTTCAGAAAACCATGCAGTAATTTAAGTTTATCGTAATGTATCTTTTTTATAATTAACGAGTGATGTCCAATTTTCTTCTTTCTTGTATATGGTCCTTTTTCATAAGATAGGATAAAAATAACAATCAATTTGTATAAGCAAAAACTATCTTTTCAGTGTTCGAACCAAATAAATGTTACGACATTCAACCATAGTGAGCGTCTCGGTACTTACTCGTACGAATAGAACAGACAGCTCCGAAATTGCAAAAATTAAAGATATTTTTGGTCGCGAATTGGCCACCATAGTACCACGCGAATGCGCTAGTTGTACCCACTGAGGCCCAGTCATATTCTCCCGGGGGCAAGAGCACGTGACCTTTTTTCGAGAGAGGGGGGTCAGCACTTTTATGCCGAATCCATTTTTACACCCCAAGGTTGTCAACCCCTGGGGGAAATTAAAGATATTCATATTTTTCAAGTCTCTCGGACATAATTCCGTGAAGAGTTTTCCAAGAGAAAGACGAAGCGTGAGTAAGACATTGCAGAATTATTAAAATATTACTTAACCCTGAAACGAGAAAGTTCATGCTATATAAGCTCCTAGTTTTATAAACCTTTTTTTTTTGTATCTCGGGCGCCTGCATCCGCCACCTTGCCTTGCCCTCTTAGCCACGTCATGTCACTCCAACTGGGCTTCCGCACCCTCTCGGCCCAACGCAACGGCGGAGTGGCGGGCGGCTGGAGAACCGGCCGACCCGGTCGCCAAAAAGTGAAAAGCAAGCGGCGATGCACGCGTCGCGGGAACCAGACTGGAACAGCCCCACCGCCACCTCCAGCGCCTTTCCAAAAACCTCTTCCCAAGCGCCCGCCGCACCCAACCGGTTCCCTGTGATCTATTCCTTGGCCTCGGGGTTTCCGCCGCCATTCGGAGCGCAGGAGATGGACCTTCCCGGTTCTAAAGCGCTGCTTTGGAAAGACGGTGCTGTTAAAGGTCCATTGGGATACAGTTAGAGCCAAAGTACAGCGCTCCGCTCCTCCCCGCTCCGCCCCGCTCCGCCCCGCTCCGCCCCGCTCCGCCCCGCTCCGCCCCGCTCCGCCCCGCTCCGCCCCGCTCCGCCCCGCCCGCCCCGCTCCGGGCCCCGCCCTGCCCCACCTGCCCCGCTCCGCTCCCGCTCCGCCCCGCTCCGCCCCTCGCGCCGCCCGCTCCGCCCCGCCCGCCCTGCTCCGCCCCGCTCCGCCCCGCTCCGCCCCGCTCCGGGCCCCGCTCCGCCCCGCTCCGCCCCGCTCCGCCCCGCTCCGCCCCGCTCCGCCCCGCTCCGCCCCGCTCCCCGCCCCGCCGCTCTCCGCCCTCGCTCCATTCCCGCCTCCCCGCTCTGCCGTCCTCCTCGCTCCCGCCGCCCTGCCTCCCCGCCGTCCTCCTCGCCCCGCCGCCCCCCCTCGCCCCGCCGTCCCTCCTCGCCCCGCCGACCCTTCCATGCCGCGTCGCCCCGCACCGTCCAGCTTTCCGTCTTTTCCCGCCCCGCCTCACCATCCCTCCTCCTCTATTCCGCCCCACCACACTCCGTTCCGCCTCCCCTGCCTTGCCCTGTTTCGTCCAAGTCGACCCTTCCCGCCCCGCTCCGTCTCTCCCCGCTCCTCCCCGCTTTGTTCCATCCCGTTCCGCATCGTCACGCCCCGCACCGCTCCGCTCCGATCCATCCCCGCCCTGCTGCGCCTCGCCCTGCCTCGCTCACGCCGCATTAGATGCATTGCCTGTAATATTGTCAAAATTAAACTTGGTTTATCACATTGTAACACCGATAGCCGTGCATCAAAGTCAAAGACCCACCGTAAGACCTAAGTTGGGTCTAAACCTGTCCAAAGAATCATTAACATCGTCTGAGATTCTTTGGAGGACTTAGCAGTCGAAATTGTTACTTTAATTTTGATTAAAGATGTAGATGAATCATTCCAGGCGTAAAACGTGAACACTATTATCTTTCTGTAAATATAGCCCATTAATTATATCTTTACTGTTTCGGTCTATGAGTCACAGCATTTTCTTTGATTAATCTAAGGTATAAAACAATTACTCAGTAACAAGAACAGGTCATGGAGGGCATTTAACTCACAGAATATTTTTGTGACACATTTGGAATTTTAAAAACGGGACATGTTGTTGAGAATAGTTACATATTTGAACATTAGTAAATGCGCTGGCGATAAAGAAATCCCATGCACGTGTCAATTATAGGCACGAATGATACCGACAGCGCAGCCAAAATTGTAGTCGAACAAATAAAATAATGTCAATTTATAAGAACGGAAGATTGCTTAGGAATGTATAATGCTAGCCATTTTGTTCAAATAGCATATACTCTAATTTGTTTAATTTTCTTTTCATGAATACCCTCTCCCATGGATATGAAGATCAGGGTGTCATCATTGAGGGGATTGACATCCTTTCTTGTCCACACCAAGCCAATGAGGGAACAGCCGAAGAAAGATCTTCTAAATTTCGGTTACAGTGTCGTGTCTGTGCATGAAAACGATTTATGCAATTCGATGGTCTTGATGACAACGCATTGTGGTATGCTCACGCCTTTCCCACGTACATGAATTAAAAACTCCAATGTTTCAAACTAGACTCGAACTTACCGGCGAAGGTCTTACGTGGGCATTACTTGCGCTTCACTTAGGTTATACTTCTTTGGGTATCACGACTGTAGGCTTCACATAGTTGAGCTTCACCTATATTGGCATACGTCATACAAAAATGTTCTACAACACATCAGAACAAGTATCTGTCACCTTCATAAAAATTAAAGAAACTTATTTTGGCCGCTGTGTTCGTGTGGGATTATAGTCACGGTTAATTTTCTGCGCACCTCACGATTCTTATCTTTCAAAGAACCTGTCAATGCCATTCTGTTGTAGCTTTACACCTTCTCTCTCACACATCCACTGGCATTCCGAATCCTTTGTTTCTCTTGAGATCATGTCATCGATATTCTAGAACCGACTAAATGCTTTGCCTTCCATCCCGTATATTAACGCGGTTAAAAGGAATTGGGTTCTTGGTGCCTCAAGGACGTAAGTGACCAACACGTATTGCCAATCTTTTTGTCCGTTATGGATAAAAAAGTGTATGAAAAGTAGTGAGATTGGTTTTATTGATTCCGTAAGTTGTGCAATCGGTGAAGACCACGGATTTTTAAATAAAAAGATTATTCCACTCCAGGATAATGAACAAATTCCTCGTAAATATTCCTTGATAAAGTGCCGTTAACTTCAGTGCAGTGTCCATTCTTTATCATTACTATATGAAATGAAAACTCTTCAAGTACTGCGTTGTATGTAGATGTAACGGCAAGAAAATATTTGTGTCTCTAAATAAAATATAAGAACGTTGAAAATTCACCTCGTGAAAATGGTACCCCTTTGGCTTGATCTAACATAACTCACGGAGTAAATCAAATAGTTCTTTTAAACCCATTGTTCATTTGACAGAGTTAAAGGGTACAGTAGAATAAAAATCAGACGTCTATCGTATGTTTCCCCAGGTATTTTGTCCCTATGCTTGCAATTCATTGGCATTGTCTTATTAAAGTATCGATTTACGAAAGCATCTACGAAAATATGTGCCAATTAATAGGAAGTTTATTTTGTATCATAGGCATTTTATAATGAAAGGCTGCAGCAATTCTTTGTTTTATTGACGGAAGAGACACCACGATGAACATCACCACCATAACTATCTGTAATCGAGCAGTCGTGGTTTCGAGCACCACCTTGGGAAGTTCATATTTCATAATCAACCTCTCAATCCAGTAATACATCTCACTCCCCAACCCTTACTGCATCCAGAAGTCGTTTCCTTCCCGAATAATCACCAATGTCCCCATCTGTGTTTGGGGAAAAAATTGTGACTTAGGACGATGGGGGTCACCGTGTTACGTGGTCCAAAGTAGGCCACCCCTCCAAAAATTCAACAAGGAAAAAAGGAAACCTTTTTGTGGAAACGTTTCTCCTTTTACGCCTACCTCTCCCGATATAGAAGGCTTCCGGGATAGAGAGGAAACGATCTATCACCTTGGCAGAGAAATAGGAAAAGGCTAGCGAGCGCTGTCGGGTCGCGTGAGGAGAGACAACGCTATCGATTGATTTTTAGTTATTCCTGGCGTGTCAACTACTATGGTCATTAGTCCCGTAAATGTACTTGGTCGGGAGATGGCGGTGGTCTTTCCCCGCT
Source organism: Teleogryllus occipitalis (assembly GCA_011170035.1). NCBI lineage: Eukaryota > Metazoa > Arthropoda > Insecta > Orthoptera > Gryllidae > Teleogryllus > Teleogryllus occipitalis. The sequence goes on from BLKR01012375.1 coordinate 5,458, forward strand.
GGATGGCGAGATCCGACCTACCCTCGGCTAGTGGGGTTTCCCTAACCATGTATCTCCCATCAGCGGCGCAGTGCCCCAGCCGGGACAAGCTCTAAGCTCCCGACCGGTCTCCCGAAATATGTGGTAGTGTAGTGCATGTTAGTGAAAGTGTGTGTTTAAGGGGAGAGGATAGGACAAGGAAGAGGAAGGAAAGATCGCGCGCAGTCCGTAGCCCGTTTGTTGGGGTACTGCTCAGGCATTCGTCTGGTGATGATCGAAGAAACCAAGGAAAACTACCGATCAGAGCAGCCGGCCGCTAGAATTCTCCTCCAGGCAGCGACTGAATTCGACCTCGATGAGAAGCTAGTGTCAAGAATCCTACGACTTTTAGGGGTGGAACCCTAGGACCTCCCGGTGAGAGGCGCTGCAGTGACATCAGCTGATGCCCTGAGCCACCGCTATCGCTTTAATAGTCTGGGCGCAGCGCTGCCTCTCGAGGCGCCGTGGAGTCGCCGGCGGCGGCGGTGGAGGCGGTGGCTCAGCGGGAGCCGGTTTCCCCTTTCCCTCCCCTCCCCTCCCCTCTCTCCTTCCTCCGGCACCTCCTGCCCTCACGTCTTCCGCTTCCCCGCCCCCGGCCCCGCCCCCGCCTCGAAGCGAGCGCCGCGCTGCGCCGAGCCGCTCCAGAGTGCCCTTGCGGAGTCCGCCAGCTCGCTAGGCGTCGCCCGCCTGCCGCGCACACCGCCACCCGCCGCGGAACCAGCGCCCTCCCCGCCACGGCGCCCGCCTGCCCGCCCGATCATCGCTTCGCCCTTTCGGTCGCGTATCACATTGCCCTGGCGCCTACCTGCAGCATCGCCGTTTCGCTTGCCTACCTTATCGCCGACCTGATACATCGCTCCGTCCCTTGCATAGCATTGACCCTTCAACGGTTTGTCACATCGCCCTTTCTCCTACCTGCCAGTACGCCAGCCTATACGTTTGTTCACAGCATCGTCCTTTCGACGTCCCCATCGCCCATTCGCTTACCTGCCACATCGCTCCCCTATACGACCGTCCCCTGATTTGCCCATTCGCCCGCCTACAACATCACCCCTTTCGCCCGTCTACATCACCCTTTCGCCCGCCTACAACATCACCCCTTTCGCCCGTCTACATCACCCTTTCGCCCGCCGACATCACACTCTCGCCAGCTTACAACAACACACTCTCGCCTGCCTACAACATCACCCTTTCGCCCGCCTACATCATCACCCTTTCTTCCGTCTACAACATCACACTCTCGCCCGCCTGCCTGCTACGTATCCTTTTGCTTACCTGCCAAATTGCCCTTCGGCCTACCTGCCACATCTCTCGCCTGCCACCATATCGCCCGTCTCCCCTTTCACGCATTTGCAGTGCAGTGGTCAGTCCGCTCGAAGCGCACACGTTCCAACTGTCGGTAGTAGGGTTCAAATCCCCGACGATCCATGGTGTCTTGTGAAGAACAAAGCGCTTTCGCGCCGGGTTTTCGTTTTCCCCCTGCCTCTCACGTTACCCCTCCATCATCTCAGGTTGGCTGAAAGAGGCGTAGAGTTGTGGTAAAAGAGATAAAGATTTTCACACCTTACAGTACTGCACCGCAGAAGCGCATTCCCTCCTGCTCCTACTCATTCACTCGTATCATTATCTTCAACTATTTGAACTCGTTATGGCTTCGTCTCTTATATTGCTTTATCCTCCTTAGAGACGTTGCTGGACTTCGTCCAATACACACCATTGTGTCTTCATTAAACAACAGACATGAACATTCCTAACAAGTTAATCAAGGTAATTGTATAAAAAATAACAAAAATAGAAATAACATATATTTGAATTGTAATTATAAAATTATAAAAAATATACTGAGAAATATTAAGTTTTTATAACATTTTTTCTATACTTAAAATTGTGTATCAATATTTGATTTTGTTGTATCAATACCTCTAGTTTCGTTAAAATCAATACATCGATCTTCGCATTATTGGAACAGTGCCCGAATATTAGTGCTCCTAATTTGGTGCCTTTCTAATTCTTTTCAAACCACTGGATAAGAAATGCGATGTGCGCTACGGATAATTTCTTTATAACCTCATCATACATTCGTTATAATAGTATCCTCTATGCTTGAATCACCGCCTTACTCCACTAAATAGAATATGACATAATTTCTTATTTGGTCCTCAATGTTATTACTAATACAGATTCTTGTATCCACGATTCTTATCTTTCAGCTTAACGTCCAATGCCACCCTTCACCCGCCTTCAAATCTATTCTCTTACGCTCACTTGCGTCTGGATTTCTTTGTTTCCTCGTGATCATAACTTCAATATTCAGAAAGCAGACATTCCATCGTATGTTCATTTCCGTTAAAATGATTCTCGAGTTTAAAAGGAGAAGGGTTCTAAGCGTCCCAACGATCAATGTGCCTCATTACATGAGAGTTCACACACACACGTACATACGCACATACATACACATACGTGCACACATACGTACACACATGCGTACACACATGCGTACACACATGCGTACACACATGCATACACACATGCATACACACATGCATACACACATGCATACACACATGCATACACACATGCATACACACATGCATACACACATGCATACACACATGCATACACATATATACATACATACATATATACACATGCATTCATTCCCCGCCAAACCAATAACCTATTGGTCTCGCCCCCTTCCGATCCTACCCTTCCTCCACACTCACCCCATTCCGTTCCATCCTATCGTGCCACCGTGTTCCATCACATTTAAGTTTTATCATTTTTCATTCTCTCAAACCCAACCAAAAAAGAAGATTTCGATATTGATATAGCGGCCGCAGTAAGCTCTGCGTCGCTCCATCTCCTTCCACCCGCCCTTCTCCTCCTCCTTGCCTCTCTTTTCACCGCGCGTCCATTCCATCCATCTTATTCCTCCACTTCATTCCGCTGCTCCATCCTCCTCCATCCCATCCCCCAACCAGTCCCTTCCCTCCTCCTCGCCCCATCTCATCCATCCTCCTCCTCTCCCCCTTCCCCTCACCCTCCACGCTAGCGGATTTTCGACACTAGCTACATCAAAGTATCAACCTGTATCTGGAGAAGTCTAGAGGTCTGCTGATCTGATCGGGAGTTTAACGTGGTTTCTCCGGTCAATTCCACGCGAATGCCGGAGCAGAATTCTAACAAACGAACCGTGCGCGATTTTTCCTCTCTCTATTATTTTTTCACCCCTTACACATACACCCCCCCCCCACACACACACTTACATGCACTACACTATTACACACTATCCCATGTCGGAAGCTTAGACCGTGACCTTGCTTGTGCGGTGATCTGCTGGGGGAGATTGCTAGAGGGGAAATCCCCACAAGCAGACGTGTGAGTCGGCGTTGCATCTCATCATCCACTAGGGGGAAAACACCTCCTCCTCATGTGATAAAGCACGCACTACACTTACGGGAAAAGCGACCATGACATTAGTGACCGTAGCAGACGACATACCCGGAAAAATCAAACAATCAAACCTCGCCCTCTCGGCCCTCATCACATCTCCTCCTCCCCGCCCCACCGCCCAAATCCACTCCGCCCCGATCCATCCACTTCTGCTCCATCGCGCCTCCCCCGCCCGACCTCCTCCACCTTGCTCTCCTCCCCTCCATCGACCCGCCCCGCTCGGCCAGGCCTCTCCCCGCCCACTCCGCCGCCACACCCACCAGGGGACACTTGTTCGCTCGCCACTTCCTTCCCGGTTGGCGCGGCCGACCGACCGACTGCGCGACTCCACGCACAGTGGGCAGCAAATCAGGAACATGAAGTTGATGTTTCAGTAAGGTAGATTGGAATAGGGATGCGACGATGTTCTCAAAACGTCGATGTTTCTATTAAAATATCGATGTTTTAAACATCAATATATTGAAGTCGATGATTTTTTAACATCGATGTTTTGTGTGCTCGATGTTTTTACGTTTTCGATGTTTAGTTTGTGGATGTTTTCGTTACACAGATGGGAACAGAAAAATTTCCGTAATCACAATGTTGTAGTATATAAAATATGAAATAATAACTTGTAAATTACCATTGTTTGTGTTCGAACTACATGAACGAGATTTGCATTACCTTCATTGAGCAGACTATCCGTCTCCAGGGATGATCCGATACCTTGCTATTTCCTTCGTCTTTTCTAGTATTTTACGCATGCGGAAGCGTTTTACAAACTTTGATTTTAGTTACATTTTAATTACAAATTAATATATGCGGACACTTTGAAATTAAATTTTGTTGCGAGTGAATTTGATGTTAGAGGTTTCTAAATCAGCTTTAAAACATCGATGTTTAAAAACATCAACGTTTAAAAACATCGATGGATTTGGGTCGATAAACATCGATGTTTTGTTGTCGATGTCGCATCACTAATAGGAAATCGTCCGACTTCATCCCGCGAACAGTTTTCCATTACCCTCCCTCTTCTCAGTTAATCTTCTTTCACTTTTTCTTACCTGAGATGGCATAGCCCGACTGCATTCCATTTCCTTCAGCCGGTGTTTCGAAAGGTGAAAACATTTTAGTTAAGTTGGCATTCATAAGGAGAGCAAATAGATGTTCTCACACCAGTCAAGAGAAAGCCTCGAACACATGAAAATGACAGAATCTTCGGAATTGTGAATGTTAAATCAGCGATGCAAGAAAATGCTCATGATAAATGGTTTCAAGTTTTGTTTCCACAAACCTTTAAGCGGTTGTTTTCAACGTTGACAGTGCTGTAAAACGACATGCAAATATTTTTTGAAAACAGAAGTGGATAAATTCTAATTAATTCTAATCGAACAATGAAATACTGAGTAGTGCACGGGAATTGTGGAAATCAACCCTCATGCTTAGGAGCAAAACGATACTGGATGCGGTCGGGCTATTTCTCTTTGGGCTTTTAGTGAAAGTTGACTGCCAGCTGCAGTCGGTATACACCCGAAGAACGATGGATTGCGTCCTCCAGCGAGGAGATGACGATGGCCCATAGTGCCGAGGTTCGCGGCCCTTAGATTGAGTGCGTTTCATTTCTAAATACACGTTCTTTTGAATTATTGAAACTTTTAAGTGTGATTCAATGGAAAACTAAGAGTATAAGAACGTACAGTATGCAGTGTTTCCCATTTATTGATTTATCAAAATATTGTGAAATTCCATTGATAATTTTTGTTAAATCGTAAAAAATAAAATATCGTGCTCTTTTGTGCTGTGGAACAAAGAATGATGTACAATATGAAATGGCGGCGCATTTAGAGAACATTCACAAGTTTTGGAAATCAATAAATAAAAAACGTCAATGCATCGAAGTGCTAAATGATGAAAAACGGATGGCGGTAGCGAAAGTGTTTTTTCGTGTTATTGCTTTCGTATAATGCTACTACCAATGGCGTGCGCAGTTGAAAACTTCGTTTCCGGAGGTGGGGGACTATATTTCTGGGCCACCTTTTCTATTATTTTTTTTTAATTTACACATGACACAATTTAGTAGAAAATAAAAGAAAACATAGCATAAGGAGAATGAAAATATAACTTTAATGATACAATAAATGAATGTAATTATTCATTTTATTTTGAACCAGAAACAGGTGGTTTGGAGATCCTCATCCTCAATAAATATGTACTAATTCTCTAAATTACCAGCTTATAAAATGAAAAAGTAAAGGTATTGAAAATATTTACGAAAATAATGTTTTAGTACGTAGGGCTGAAAGGCCCCTTTACAAATTTCAGGGAATGGGGGACACGGTCCCCCCTTTGCCTCTTCCCCTTTCCGCACGCCTATGGCTTAATCAACTTTCCTAAGAAGGTGTCATTTTTAAGCGATAATAGATTAACGTAATATTCGAATTTAGTTACCCAATTGAAACACGCAAAACCACAAGTTTAGTACAAAACGCGATTTTTACGTGATGTTTAAATTGAATACATCCTTTTTACCAGGAACTTGAGACTGAATATTCTCATCCTTAAATCCGAAAAACCGGCGAATATTGCTTGAAATGCCATGAGAGTAATACGCTGTTACTTATTGCCGCGTTTGCCTCCTCGCGAGCCACTGTGCCGGGAGCTAGGAGGCACGTTATTTTTAATGGGCTGACGGCCGAGGAGAACCGGTGCCGTGGGCTCGCCTTGTGCGACCGCAGACGCAAGCCCCGCTGCACGGAGGAAGCTGTGCAAGCCGTCGCTCATTCACTCACTCACTCCCTCGCTCACTTGGCTCGTTCTCTCCCTTGTACGCTCTGTCACTAGTACGCTCTCACACTAGTACGCTCTCTCACTAGTACGCTCTCTCACTAGTACGCTCTCTCACTAGTACGCTCTCTCACTAGTACGCTCTCTCACTAGTACGCTCTCTCACTAGTACGCTCTCTCACTAGTACGCTCTCTCACTAGTACGCTCTCTCACTAGTACGCTACTAGTACGCTCTCTCACTAGTACGCTCTCTCACTAGTACGCTCTCTCACTAGTACGCTCTCTCACTTGTACGCTCTCTCACTAGTACGCTCTCTCACTTGTACGCTCTCTCACTTGTACGCTCTCTCACTGGTACGCTCTCTCACTTGTACGCTCTCTCACTTGTACGCTCTCTCACTGGTACGCTCTCTCACTAGTACGCTCTCTCACTAGTAAGCTCTCACTAGTAAGCTCTCTCACTAGTACGCTCTCTCACTCACTCAATCGTCAATCTCGCTCACTCACTGGCTCCCTCACTCACACACTCGCACGCTCATTCGCTTACATGCTCATCCTCTCATTCACTCACTCGCATGGAGGCACAGTCTCTTACACTTACATGTTCACTGACTGGAACATTCTTTCAGTCGCATTTAAATATTTTTCTCAATAACTCTTTCTTCCACGTTTTCTTCCTCCCTCTTTACCATGTTTCGCGTATATCCTTGCTATCTCACTTGTCCTTTATCTTTATTATTCGCCCTCTCTCTCTCTCTGTTGCTTTCTCTCTCTCTCTCTCTCTCTCTCTCTCTCTCTCTCTCTCTCGCACTTTCTAATTTTTGCTTTTCTATTCTGACGCTCTTTCACTCTGTCGCTCTTTCTCTGTGTCGCTCTTTATCTGTGTCGCTCTTTCTCTGCCACTGTCTCTCCATCACCCTCCTTTCACCTCTTTCATTCCCTTTTTTATGTTTTAAAATCTTCTGTACAGTCTTTGCCTCTTGACGTTCCATATAGAATTTATGACTCATTGATATATTAGTATAAGTAAGAAATTATTACTTCGGTCGGTTATCACTCTGTCATTGGGGAAGAACTACCGTCAGGATGTAACTCAAATACCGGGCAATACACTCGTTAGAAGGTACATCGCTATGAGGGGACGTACGTGCAATTAGAGAACTGTTCTCTTGCTAATCACTATGCAGGTATGTTTTCCGAGAGTTATTGCTAAACGGGCGTAGATAATGTTTAGCCCTCTCACTTCTCCCCAACTCGCAGCAGACATTGCAGTTGTTAACCTATTTTCCATAACCCCAAAGGAAAAATGAGATTAAAAAGAACCTTTAATAGAGAGTATCGACTGCAGTCTCCTCGCCACATCACCTCGTGAAGCTTTTCCTCCTCAAATTTCTTAAACCGGGAGAGGATGTTTTACTTGATACGTCAGCTTGCAAGATACACAGCATCCTGCCCAACGGTAGAAAGTACTGGCAAAGCGCCAAACTTCTGTCCGCGGATTTCTGACATCACAGCAGGTCTTTAACACTCAACTTGTTTTTCATTTTATCTTTTTAATTAAATTTTGTTTTACATGCATTCATTTACAAAAATGGTCAGGTGGAAGAGCATAGACTAAAACACGCTCCAATACATTATTTTTTTCAGTAGCACTAAATATAAACTATTGTGGTGTCCAATCGAAGATGAAAGGAATGAACTTTCATTCTATTTTAGTATAAATTTCATATTGGCGTTGATTTGGTTCCAGAATAATGTATTAGTGTCTTCAGAAAACAATGAACTGCAAGTAACACATGTATGTGACCAAAAGTATTTTATTTCTAATGTTTTCACAAATTCCCTTTTCTTCTTCTTCTTCTTCTTCTTCTTCTTCTTCTTCCTTAGTGACTAGGACACACCTTTGAACTTTTTGGTTATCTCCACAGCAGTTCTTCTTTTCATCCGATCTTATAATTAGATTGCCCAGTTCCTAATTTTCAAACTCGTGAGGTTATTCAAGCCATCGTCCTTCCAACTTTCTGTCTTCCATTCTTTTGGGTTGAGAATGGGGAACAGTTACACATTTTCTTTACTGCTCTGATATCACCCATTCGACAAAAATGTCTCAGTCAAGTTAGCCTCAGAGTTTTAATGTGATGAACAAGAGTCTTATTGTTAATTAAATTGTTAATTTAGAAGTTTGACACACTCCTTAATACATAAATTTGAAGCTGTTGATAATTTACTAGTAAGGAAGTTTCCAATTCCTCCACCCCCCAAAAAAACCTAACCCCCTTTGATAACATTTGTTTTTATAACTTTTCTATTTTCTAGACTTCTTATTCCTTGGAGACAGGTGCACGTGCACACGGAAACGACCTTGGCACACATCCTTTGTTTTGCACGGAGCTCTTCGTTAATCCAGAGATTAATATGTTGTGCAGTAGTACTTTAAGAAGACAATCCTCTTTGTCTCGCGCTTGTCTGCGACGGATAAGACGAAAATATCTCGTATAGGATTACGCCTACTCAAAATATCATATTTACAACAAAACCCTCCCTTGTTTGAAGACTTATTTTTTTAAACTTAGATATTTACCTTGTGTTTGAAAACAGACATGGAGATCACAGTTCAGAAAGTTAGTTAGTTAATGCCTTATTTTACGTGGCGAGACTCGGGCCATCAGGCCCGCTCTTCCGTCTAACCACGCAAATTTCGCTACGCTCCTTTCACCACCTAGCGGAGAAAGGAGGTATTATCTTGGGCGACGAAACAGGCAGATCTCAATTTTGCTCAGAGGCTTCTTTTAGGGTTGAGGATCTTTTACATGCAGTAAATCTACTACATGGAACGGCCGGCTTTACTTCCCATCCGAAGGAAGACGCACGAAGGATTTTTTTCGCCCTTAAAAATCCACGGCTTCGATCGGGTTTGAACCCGCAAACTCGGGTACAACAGTCCGGTACGCTGACCGTTACACCACCGAATCCACAGAAACTCTGTATCCGATGGAGACGTACCAAACTACCAGGTGTTTATTTTATCTTTCGCTGAAGATGCGCGCTGCTTGCCTCAGCGATTGATCCTTCGGTTGCCCGGGGATTTGTCAACAAAGGCCTCGTTCATCCGCTCGCGTTAGCCGTTAGGTGCGATTGGCCGATACACCAGTGTCCCGAGAGCCTTCAACTGAGCGTCATGAAATTTTCTTTGAAGCAGAGAATATTTCTGTACACCTTCGGCTTAAGTCTGCCAGTAAGCGCAGCAAGAGGTTTTATTAACAAATTACCGGGCTTGAATATTCCATATCGGTTGGCAGTTTTGAAACTTCGTCCCCATGGAATTTCAATTGACAAACAAAAGTGTCGAAAGCTCCATGCCCTCACAGAAGAAAAAGTGAATGAAATCTCTGCCAGATTACGATAATCTAAAAAAATATGTTTGAGGCGTCTATGGTTACTTTCAACAGTATTCGGCAACTGCTCACGCTGCTGTTTGATCCATGAAGTTTCCAAATACTGTTTATAGTGACGATCGTGGGTTATGACCTCCTAGATCACATAATCTGACTCCTCGTGACTTTTTCCTTTGGAGATACTTGAAGGATCAGGTTTTTGCAAAAAAAAAAAAAACGCATTTGGAGGAACAACTCCGACGCTCTATTGTAGAGAAAATCTCAACAATTCCTGGAGACTTACTTCAAAGGGTAAATCGGAATATGTCCCGGGGGTTCCAAGAATGCATTCGAGCCGAAGGACACAGCTTTCTGCAACAACTAAGATAAGCGCAGCAATAGTTACCGTGTGTCAGCACGGGTGTAAAGTCAACGGTTCGCTGGGCGAATGAGCCCTCGACTGCCCGGGCGAAGCGGCCCGATTCTTCGGCGAACGATAAAATGAACCCTCTGCACTTAAGCTACTTCACAAATCCTGAAAGATGGTGCTCAAGTTTATAAATAACTAATTTGAAGAAATTCCCTTCAAATAAATTATGTAGATAGAATTATGTTCACATCGAAACACTCGGAAGAACCTACATCTCATCTAATAACCAAACGGAAGCCGTTATGGACGATCGAGCAAAAGGAAATACCTCATGCCCCATTCGGAATTCGAACTCCGGTCGTCCAACCGGTTGCCAATTGCCTACCAATTCAGTCACATACTGTTCCGTTAGAATATTATATATTCCACATTTTTAGATTAATGTGGGATGGTGTACGCTATAATCGTAGCGGACTAAAGCTATATCTATCCCGCTGTATCTTTTTCTATAATTTCGTTAGGAAAAATATTGTTCTCCTCCATATTTTTCAGATCTAAATGAATATACGGTATACAGGGACATTGAGGATTCATGCAGTAACACGTGGTTAACAGATGTATTGTTTTCGGTTATAATATTTCCTGAGTAATCTTTCTCGCAGATATATGTGTACACGTTATCTCAGAATAAATGTTACAAGCTTCTAGGGTGATCAAAAATGATTACTTTTTGCCAAGGAACACAGTAGTTAATTTCAGATTCATGTCACACCCACAAATCGCCCCATCTGCCATTGGTCTTTTTTCTTTTCTTAATAGTTTTTATTATCCTTGTTCGACAATTATTATTATGGCTTTTATGGTACATAGTATATACAATCATTTTTAACTACATTTCATCATACATGTACAATGTTTGAAGACAATAATATTGGAAACTAACAATTAAGGATACCCAGGAAGGATCCTTCAGAAAAATAATACAATATTTGGATTAAAAACATAAATATTGAATTTAGAAATATTTGAACCTGCCGGCATTGGTCGTGAGATTTACGACAGGCGTTGGAGATCCAATATTCAGCAATGAGCTAGGAGACCACGAGCCCAGAGACAATCATGTTTCGTGGCCAGTTAACGACCCTAAAGAAGAAAAAATAAAGAGAAAGAAGCAAAAAGGCAAAGAAAAAAATAAATAAAGGTAAATGGAGAAAGAAAAAAGTAGTTGAAGAAAGAAAAACGTAAACGAACGAAGGAAGGCAGAAATAAAGAAAAATAAGGAAAGAAAAAGTTGAATAAAGATGTAAAAAAAGAATGGTAAAGGTTGGAAGAAATAAAAATAAATAAACCAATAGAAACATTAAAAAATAATAAACCAAAAACAAAGATTAAGGAATAATAAAGCAAAAAGAAAGATTAAGAGATAATAAACCAAAAAGAAAGATTAAGAAATAATAAACCAAAAAGCAAGATTAAGAGATAATAAACCAAAAAGAAAGATTAAGAGATAATAAACCAAAAAGAAAGATTAAGAAATAATAAACCAAAAAGAAAGATTAAGAAAGAAGAAACCAAAAAGAAAGATTAAGAAATAATAAACCAAAAAGAAAGATTAAGAGATAATAAACCAAAAAGAAAGATTAAGAAAGAAGAAACCAAAAAGAAAGATTAAGAAATAATAAACCAAAAAGAAAGATTAAGAGATAATGAACCAAAAAGAAAGATTAAGAAAGAAGAAACCAAAAAGAAAGATTAAGAAATAATAAACCAAAAACGAAGATTAAGAGATAATGAACCAAAAAGAAAGATTAAGAAATAATAAACCAAAAAGAAAGATTAAGAAAGAAGAAACCAAAAAGAAAGATTAAGAAATAATAAACCAAAAAGAAAGATTAAGAAATAATAAACCAAAAAGAAAGATTAAGAGATAATAAACCAAAAAGAAAGATTAAGAAATAATAAACCAAAAAGAAAGATTAAGAAAAAAGAAACCAAAAAGAAAGATTAAAAAATAATAAACCAAGAAGCAAGATTAAGAAATGAGACGTGAGGCTGTGTTGGCGGAGGGCGTTGCCTGCCGTCGTTAAGGCCGCTGCATAATGCGCGAGGAGGCGAGGGGCAGGCGCCGCCGCCTCTGACCCCTGGGCCTGGCTGGCACAGGCGCTGGCGCAGGCGCTGGCGCTGGCGGGGCTCAACGGGGCTTACGCCTCGCCTCTCCTCGCCTGGGCTCTTCTCCTGCCTGCTCGGCGCTCGCTAACTAACGGGAAGGCACTCGCGGCGCCGCAGCCACGCTGCCACCGTCACCACCACCAACGCGCGGGTGGTACGGATAGCTCAGGCAACCCTAGTTCCTAACACAGTCTCACTGACCGACAGGTCTTTGCTTCGAGACCCGATGAGGACGGATTTTCGACATTAGGTAGCCACGTCAGTTCCTCCGCTCTCTGGAGAAGGATTCAAGAGGACGGCTGCTCTGATAGGTAGTTTTCCGTATGTTTTGTGATCAGTCCAAGATGGTAGGATTTTCGACACTAACTAGATGGGCATAGTAGGTGGCTTTTGAAGATCGAATTCAGTTGCTGTCTGGAGAAGAATTCTAGCGGCTGGCTGCTCTGATCGTTAGTTTTCCGTGGATTCTTCGATCAACACCAGTCGAATGCCAGAACAGTACCCTAACACACGGGCCACGACCCGCGCGCATCTTTTCTTCCTCTTACCAGTCCTATCCGCACTCTTTACTTGCACGCTTTTGCACTTACATGCACCTTCCTACCCCACCTGCCGGGATACTGGTCGGAAGCGCTTAGAACTTGCCTCAGCTAGTGAAGTGTCCCCGCTGGCGGATATTTCTGGAGGCGAGAAATCCCTGTAACCTGATCTATTAGTACGTTCCGGATTTCCCATTCCAGCGAAAATGATAACTTCTTCCTCCCTTATAAATACACTACACTTACGGGACTTATGACCATAGAACTCGAAGAGCCGAGGATCACTAAGTAATCAACCAATCATCCATTCAGGGAGCTGATATTGAATGAAGATAGGGGACTGTAGTCGGTTATACATGTAATATGGGGAGAACCATCATGGAGTGAGTGGGGATGGAATGTTACTGCGAAAGTTATTGGGAGCTGATGAGGGTAAATTGTATTGAGACGTGACAGTGTAATGGATAACAGAAAAGATTGTCAGGAAAATGAAAAGACGGAAGTGTGTTTTCGAGGGTGTAGGGGGTGAGGAGTTAAGTAACAGTGATGGTGTGAGAAGTGACGCAAAAGCAAACAGTATTTTAACGGTGCGCTTGGAACCATAATGATAAAAATGCAATGCTGGTGACCACCACGATGGTGCCGGAGTTTCCGGGGCATGTGTAGGCAAGAAAGCTGTGATGAGGGCAAGTAGAGTAGACCTGCGCGAAGATGAACACGGAAGTCAGGAAGAAAGGCGGAGATGATGGGAACGATTAAATGCATTATAACCTCACGGTCGAGGCTCTAGGAAAACTATCGGAGTAATTATCGGCGTGGCGAAAGTGCTGTTCTGAAGAGCAAGCTGAAAAGACGTCTGAAAGAACTAAGACTTTTATGAACAGGCCAAAGGTGTAGGGGGGGGGGGCTGGTCAACAATGAAGACTCCACTTGAAGGAGGCGGTTAGGCAAAACACTTTCAGTTCTTAACGGGCGTATATATGATGTTGGATTAATGTGCATGTGAGGCGACAGTCTCTGAAACAATGTGGGACTATTGTTAGTGAGTTGGTGAACGAAACAGGAAAGTGTTGGTGACGAGGTGTGAGAATTATTTATTGGTGACGAGATCACAGCCCAAAACTTCCCAAAATACACGGACTGAAATAGCTGAGAATGTGCAGAAGATGAAGTTTTATTTTATTAAACACAAAGAAAATGTACAATTTATTTCACAACTGGGAAATGATCAATAAATAAAATAAGTTACTTTCAAAGGATCTTGCAGAATAGACCCCCTTGTCGATGGGTATACCCTTCCAAGGGTGTTGTATTAACAACTGTAGCGAAATGAATATATGCGAGCAAGAATTAAACAAAATACGTGATTAAAAAAATTGAAAATGTGTTGAGTATGAAAGTAGTAAGAGGGTTGTTCATAGTAAATTTTATTAAGGCAGACCTGTTTTTACTAGGAGGTTTAGAACTAGATGGTTGAGATACATTTTCAGGTGTTGGTAATATATCAAGCTCATTTCGTGGACTATTTTGGGGGTGTTACTTTAATGTTTCATTGTAATGAAGCATTTGAAATCTTCCAGGATGAATATCAAGCGATTCTTGAAAGTTTCGATTGAAATCTTTACCACCTCACAAAACTTCTCGTATTTTTAAATCATGGAACCAACAATTAGCAACCAGTAACTTTGCAGCAGAGGCCAAAACACTTTAAACTCTCTGAGAAATACAAAGCGATTTTTTTTCTATTAATTACCCAGTTCTTTAAATATAAATAATGACCAACTAGTTAACATGACAGGGGTAGTAACACGACACTAGAAGAGGAGATATCGAGGGTAGGGGTGGTGTCGGAAGTGTGGGCGGGGGAGGCGTGGTCGGCCGTGGCCTTTGCGGCTGCGGGGGAGGAGGGGGAGGCGGTCACGCACAGTGGGCGAGACTCGCCGACTCAGCGGGCGAAATCCAACATGCGCAAAATCAGTCCAATATAAGAAGCACAGATTGCGAAACATTATTTTGAGAGGGATTAAATACGTCAATCAAGTCATGAGGGGAAGGGAGGATGATGGAAAATAAGAACAATTTTCGTAGTAGACAATTGCACGAATATCCCTAATTGAAAAAAAGTTGGAGTGAAGAATTTTGGGGCAATCGCC
>BLKR01012376.1:0-20293 GCA_011170035.1 Teleogryllus occipitalis
CCATAGTCCAGCACACTATATATTCATCCACCCAATTCTACTTCAACCTTATGCAGATACCAAATTTAACCGATTTCATCCTAACCAGAAACCCCATGTATTGCACGAGAATCAAAAATACGTATCGTTTCCACGTATTCGTAAAGAATTTTTCCGAAATAGACCCTAATTAGAGGTGATCATTTGGTTCCCTCAACCGCAATGCTAGTTGTACGTTTAATTTTAGTTGTTATTAAGCCAACAAACGTACGTAGAGTGAAATATAAACTGAACTATATAAATATCTTCAAAAGAGAAAAAAATAGACTAAAAGAAGTAGGAGAAGACGGTGGAGGAGGAGGAGGAGTATATGGATGTGGAGAAAGAGGAGGGGGTGAGGCGACCGCAGCGGGGAGCACCCCTTTGCTCGCGCGACCCCAGGCGCCGCCGCCGCCGCCGTCTCCCGCCGCTGTGTCTGCGGGTAATGGCTGCGTGTTATTAAACTTTCGGACGCGCGTTCATTACACCGCCCCTTCGCTTTCGCCCCCACCCGGGGCGTGGGCGTGGGCGTCGCCCCCGCGCCGCCTCCGCCCCCTGCTGCGCCACAGGCGGCTCTCCCCTTCCCCCACGCAACCCGCCTGGCACTCGCATCGCGTGCTCCGCAACGGCATTCCCGCCACCTGCTCACTTGCCTTGTGTTCCTTCCTCCGTCTCTCCAACTTGATCTTTGATTTATACTCTACTGCTCGTTTCTGGCTTGCGTCATCCACTGTTCGACGAGTTTTAACAATTTCATTTGCGCTGCTTCTGGCGGATTGTCGTTCTTCCCCTTTCCTCTTGTGCTCTATTTACATCACTTCCATTTCCTATTTTCCCGTTCTGTATCAACGTAGATATAGCGTAGTCATAGCGATTATGTAGTCATGATTAATGCAAGAAGTAAGCGTAATTACGATGCGAATCCACGCGAGTTCATCTTCGCGCTTCTGTTCATCGCATTGGTCATTTTGTGGAGTTCCAAGGTGCGAATCGTCGTCGAATGTTCCTGAGGTTGTTTCCGATATGAAATATCGGACATTAGTTTGAGACGAATATTTGTATTTTCACATATTGGAGAATAAAGTGAGGGACACAGCTGTTTTAAAAAAGGGCAATAACTTTATAAAACAACCATTGGTTGTAGTCAATGGTTTTCGGAGGTGACATTAGCCCATCCAAATTTTAGCGCATGCAGAGTGGAAGGTTGTTGTACGTAAGCCAGCTACAGAAGCCTCCACAGCTACCTCTTGGCCAGGCCTATATCTATCTCTAATATTGTAGTGGTAGGAATACGCCGAACAAAAGTTGAATCTTTGCAAATTTCGGAGAAATCTGAGATTTCAATGAAAATGAGATGTGCACCATGCTCTTAAGCGTCTATTACGCAATTTCAAGACAAAGTTTAATCAAAACATTTGGAGCAATTAGATAAATTTTTGAAAATGTAATGTAAAGTACCCTCAAAATTTATAAGATCCATTTCAAACTCAGAGAGTCACGAGTACATTTAAATGTGTCGGACAGTATCAATTTTGGAAAAAATCAGCTGAAAGGTTTAGGCGCCAGCATGGACCACAAACGAATGGACAAAAGACGCCCAGGCAGACAGGCGGACGTTTTGCCGTCAATCGATTTTTCATGTCAAGGACCTACAAAACATGCATTCTGACTACATAACTTGTTACATGACGTAATTTACTATGTTTAGGAAGAGGATTTATCCAATTTATCCTTACCAGGACCCGGCAAAAGCGTTTTTCTTCCGAAAAGTTGCCGTTTTCCGGCGCCCCATTACAATTCTCTCAGTTACTACGAGGTAAAGCCGAGAAAGTCATAAAAGGATATGAAATTTACATATATCGTTGGTTTACATATCGTTGCCTAATATAAAGTATATGAATTATTTCCGTTATAGTTATTATCGGACACAATCTTGTCTCGTGACTCAAGAGCGAAGTCGATCGCCTTTCCCCAAGGCGGTCCGGGTTCGATTCCCATCGATTCCCGGACATTCTCGTGAAATTTGTTCCAGCCAAACGAATTAAGCTGCTTCACAGGGGCTAGTCGAATCCCTGTGAAGTGTCCTAAACCCTACCCCTAAATTAATTCCTTCCCAATTCTGGCCGCTGGGTAGTGACGCAGGAGAGCGCAAGAGAGAGACGCGTACGCGGACATGTTACCTGGCGGTCCCCTTGATGACCAACACTTACAGACCAAGTAATGAAGAATTACTCCCAAAGAAAATGACTTAAAATAAAAGTAATAGAGGATTACTCCTATGCGCTGAACGCCCAATGGGGGTTACAAGACGCATTGCGTCACGACGAAGGCGCAACAATTTTTTTTAATTTAAAAAACACGATAGACCGCATTCGTTCCATAAAGGTCAAATGGCCCACCATATCACTTCTGGTCTTGTCCAAATGCCCCAGCATATCACTTCTGGTCTTGTCCAAATGCCCCAGCATATCACTTCGACGCAGAGTTTGCCGACCCCTACGTTACAATCAGGTAAAGGCAAACTAGACATTACCGAGGTGGTGCAGCTGACCGAGAGCTTTCTTATTCCTAAACCCAAACGTCTCCCCCTTTGACACTCATCACAGTTTTCCTCCACCTCGCCCACTGCCTGTCGGTGTCCTCGCCTCACCTCGCCCTCTTCGAATAACAGGAGGGGGACTGAAAACGATCATATGGATCGAATATTGAAAGAAATCACATGTATCGAGTGTTGAATGAAGCATTCAGGTGAAATTGAAAACTTACATTTTCCTGTTTTTGGCATTTTGTAAAATTGTAATTTACCTCTTCAGAAAAACTATGCGATTCATTTAGTTTCATATTAAATTGTTTCAAAATTATATGCACATGGCAGTAATCGATTTAAGAAGTATATTTTTTTAAATGTATTGGACAACTGGAATTTCTATCCATATCTTCAGAGCTGCGACTTATCTTTGAAAATTGACATTTTCAAGGTTTCTTCAGCATGCTCCTGCGCAAATTCTGCTTCTGCGCAAATTCTTTTGTTTCACTCAGGTCATGAAGGCGTGAGAACAAAACGTATACAAATCTATATAATTCAAGTACTTACACAAGTAAAGTGGTCCCATGAGCGCCCGTTGTGGCTCTCTAAGACGTGCAACGTGGCTGGGACAATTTTGTGCACTGGCAGAAATATTATATGACGAGGGGAGGGACGATTTAGAAGCGACACTGAGTCGATTCCTTCACGTGATTCACGATAAATAAATAAAGCTTTAATTTTCATTTTCAAATTTTCAAGAGTGGATTTCCCGATGCAGACAGTTTGTATAACATGGAGGCTTCTTTGTTTTACGTGGAGGATTGTTTGCATTATAGATGAGTAACATGGATATAAATTAATCAGTATTTCTAGCTGCAATATTTTATTTTTTACAGTTAATAATCATAACATGTAATATTCAATATATTTTACATTACATTTAATAGAATTGTTGACTGACGTAGAGAACAAAGAACAGGATCCGTGGACATACACAGCATATCCTGTCTAGTAAGGCGTTCATCTCATTTACTGCGTGCTAAAAAAAGAAATGCAAAATTAGTGTTTTTGCTGGAAAATTATTTTTTATTATTGAAAATCGTTAATGAAACATGAATCACGAAATGAAAAAGGGTTTCTCCTGTTAAGGGTTAAATATAACATTAACATTAACATAACATTAACACAACCATTAACACAGGAATCTCACGCAATGTAAAGGGTGCAATTTATTATTTTTTTATTAATACTCCGAAGCGCATATCCAAAAATCTATTTAATTTCTTCAAAGGCAGTATGAACAATTGTCGTTAACTTGACCTTGCTTTATTTCAATTCTGAATCAATAAAATCTTTCCCCCAGAAATTAGTAAGCTAGCATAAACCTTTACATAAAACTTCTTAGTTCAACAAAGTGAATCTGTAATTGTCCGATAAATTGAAAAGGATATTAAGTACTCCAGTTTATTTTTAGATTAATTAATCAGCTGGGAAATGGAATAATTTAGAATGAAATAAAAATTCATTTTAATAGTGATGTCTGACGTTCGAGAACAATAATTTATGATCAAGGAAAGTATGGCACACATTGAGGTGGTGTTGGCCACAAGACGCTTGCACTACATTTCACACAGAATTCATATCCAATATTTGAATCATGTGCAATCGTACAGCTCGTACCTGGAGGAAGAATTAGCCACAAGACGGTCCGACCACATGTTCATGAAATCCAGTGCAACGCCATTGGTCCAACCGAAGCCCGATTGCACGGTGTACTCTCCGCCTCCCCCGTACTGGCCGAACAGCTCAGCGTCGTACTGGAGGACAAAGCGACATGAAGACTGGCCCATTCTCTCGCCACACTCCGTCTCATCGCTGCGGCTGGAGGGACACTCACCTTCTCGAACATCTCGTGCGAGTCCTGGAAGGCCTTGAAGTTGGAGGCGATCCAGTGCTGCGCCAGCTCGAACGCCAGCTCCTGCGCGCTGGGCTCCTGCGTGTCCTGGAGGCCGCGGATGACGATGTGCTGGAGAGGAGGCCACGCGTTGGGCAGGTCCCACTGCTGCCCGCTGTTCTTCAGTGACGTCGGGATGCCGCCCGGGAACGACAGCAGGTCCAGGCCCTTGAGGTAGGCCGCCGCCTTCTGCGCGATCTGCACCGTGTTGGCCTGCCGGCACATCACAAACGGTTAGCAAACGCTTCCCCTACGACCTACACAGCTAAGAGTACCGTCAAGAGAACGCACTGGGTCGTAGGCCTTGGTCCACAGAGGCGCCATGTTGGAAGGATAGAAGTACGTGCGCTGCTTGTTGTTGAGAATATCGTAGTCAAACCAGGAGCCCAATTCGTCGTTCCACAGCACCGCCGTAATCGCTTCTTGCAACTGAGTCGCAATCTGCTTGTAATAGGCGGCTTTGTCAACATCACCCAACTCGCTGTGCAGCTTGGACAGGAGGTCCGCGTGATAGTACACGAAGGCATTGATGTCCACCGGGACGATGTACTTGGTGTGGATGGCCGTCAGATTTCCTGTGCAGATTTAGTAAGTGAGAAAAGGGCCCATAATGGGTCTGGGAGTAAAGGAGAGCGGAGTAGCGGTTAGCCCTTGGTACCTTCGTCAGTGCCGTCTGTGATGAACCAGCGGCTGGAGAAATCCCATCCGGACTCGGCGGCCGACTTGAGGTCTACGTAGAACTCTTCCTTCCGGTCATCGTCGGCGAAGATCTCGCCGTTGGTGTAGTCTTCCCTGTGAACCAATGTAGACAGTCACCACCAACGTCCATCGAGCTTGCATCAACATCAAGAGCTATGAGAACGTACCAGTAGGACTCCGGGCGCGGGCCCTTGGACGGGGCGTAGTAGTGGGCGAGGGTGTAGGTTTTCCCGTCCTTGTTCACTTGCAGCGTGCGGTTCTTCAACCAGAAGTCCAGCTCGCGCTCCAGCAGGGCGATGTGGTCGCGCACGAAGGCCGCGTCCTTGGTGGCCTGGTAGTACTCGTAGACCATGGGCGTGAGCAGCGGGGGCTGTGTGCGTTGCAGGTAGTAGACGCGCGCGCCGTTGGGGATGATGCCGTAGTTGTCGAGCAGGTAGAAGAAGTTCTCCAAGATGCCCTTGATGGTGGAGCTCATGTCGCTGAGGATGAGGCCGCGCACCACCCAGTACGTGTCCCAGTAGTAGAGCTCCCGGAAGCGGCCGCCGGGCACCACGAAGTGGTTGGGCACGTAGATGATGGAGTAGCGGTCGCTGTCGTCCTTGATGGTGTCGTTGACCTTGCGGCTGAGGCTCTTCCAGATGACGTTGAGCTGGGAGGCCCAGTCGCGCAGCTGCGGGTCGGCAATGCGGCCCAGGAGAGCGGGCTGCTCCACCCAGTCCTCCAGGTCGACGGCCACCAGCTCGTCGCCGTCGGCGAAGTGCGCGTCGACGAAGCTCTGGATCTGGGCGGTGGTGGGCGCGTTGTTGTAGGTCTGCATGAAGGCATCGAAATCCGCCAACGTGTCCTCGGGCGACTGCAGGAGCTTCTTGTCGATAAACGTCTTGGAGTCGGTGTAGAGGTGTGCGTTCTGGATCACGCGCAGGAGGTCTCCCTGGCAGTAGATTTGGCTGGAAAATATTGGTTTTGATACATTTTTTCCTTATATATCGTCAGTAAATACTGCACTAGACGTATGTTGGATAAATAATATTGCGCACGTTTTCTTGTGCTCCAAATCTACAGCCACAGTTTTTATTATTATACATGATTGAACTTTGAATAAAGATACCAATACGCCTGTTTAAGATGTCGGTAACTCAAATTCAAAAGTAAGAAGTTACACTATTTTATCGTATCTACTTTTGTTTCTTGAGACGTAACATGGCAAATGAACTTTGAATTATAATTTTCCCCTTTTTAAGATACAATATCTGGGAATCCTGAAAATGTAAGCTCACGTGACTTGTAATTTAGGAAGATACTGTATAAAAGACTCATACGTTACTGCCATTCCAAAAGTAATGTTTAAAAATATTAGGACTAACATCATTCCAATTATCGGACCTGGAATATCTGTGAAATACACTGCCAACTCTTAGAATCTACGAAAAAGTCTGGAAATAGAACCCGATGAATTAAAAATAACGAAATTCTAAATACTAATCACTCGATATATTGTGAGCAAATTCTTGAAAAATGAGCTTAATTGACATGTCATCCATCTAAATAAACATGTAGACCCTATACCCTGTACTTGACCTTGGACTTAACATAAGGCCGTACAAAGAAATGCGAAAACCGGTGTTGCTGTTGATTGCGAATACAGTCAATTGTACTTCTATCTTAAACACTACGGTTTAAAACTTCCTTGCATGGCAGCATTTGACAAATGGCCTTGTATTACTGGATAAATATGAAATTATAATTGTTATTATTCTTACTATTGTTGTTGTTGTTGTGAGGAACATATGTATTTCTGTCTCTGAAAATGAGTGTTGGCGTCCGGCCTGTAACCTCTCCGAGTGTGGAACAAGATGGAGTGGCTGCGGCTCTCACCTGTCGCAGGAGGGCGGCAGGGCGGCGTAGAAGTCGGTGGCGGGGGCGGCGGCGGGGGCGGCGGCGGGGGCGGCGGCGGCCAGCACGGCCCAGCACGCCGCAGCAGCGCTCAGCAGCTTCCAGAGGGCGGCCATGGCGAGGGGGAACTGATCGACTGGGCGGCGGCACCGCTTCATATAGTCGCCGCGAGATTTCGCGCGCGCGAGATTTTGAGCCGCCGCCCTCGCCTCCGCTCTGGCCCCCTCTCCGCCCCCGCTCTTCCTCCGCAAGTCTCGCCTCTGCCCCGGGGCGTCTCCACTGGCACTGCCTGTGGCCGTTTTCCGCTTGCGGCCACTTACCGCCCCCTTCTTCCGGCGGCGTTTCTGGCCTTGACCTTGGGCCGAGCTCTTTTCGCACTAATCATTTTTTAATCATACCAGTTTTGTTTCCCAATAGTGTAGAGTATTGTTTCCGATGACGTACATTTAAGACATAATATCTCTCCTATCAGTTGAAAGAATAAATGGAACAAAGGCGTTTGCGAATGGCAACGATCACATACGTTTAGACAGTTTTGGAATTCGTCATATATTGTAAGAATGAGTGTTAATAAAAACATGTAAGAATATACTTTATGAGAGTTTTCAGTATTCACGAATAACATATTTTCTATCTCTGCATGCTTTAATCCGCAACGGAGATCTTACTAATTTCATGTGTTACTAAATTTGTATTTTTATAAACAGGAGAAAAAATATGATCGTTTGGATTACTTTTTATTACATATGATGAGAACGTCCTTTCTTGTTTTCTGAAAGGCGAGCAAATTCCTATTTATAAATGTTATTTCAAATCATTATTTGGTTCATAGATGTAAACTGTGATTGTGTAAGAGCCGGGATCAGTTGAATACTATGTTTAAAAAAAATTTAAAACAAATATACTTTTTGGAGAATAATGTATGATGACATGTACGAGTTTAGCAGGTCTCCACGTATTCGTTCGACTCGGAGCGTAATCTAAATCAAAGACAATTTATTCTAGTACGCGGCTATAATGAACTTAAAAAAGGAGATATGTATCGCGTGCTCTCCAATTTTTCGAGTTGGAAAATAATACTTACAATGTACTTTCTGATATTGAAAATTCAATAGAGAAAATATATATTAAGTTTTATTGAGACAAACATGTTGAAATACGCCAAAAAGATCCAGGATATTATTTCCATGGACATCTGAGACCACCAATAATAGAAAGTAACAAAATGCGGAACTATTAAAAAATAATCGGTTTCACTGGTGTTTTTATTTTTGAATACAGTGATTCAGCTTGTTGAAGAAAATGATGATTCGACACGATTCTCATAGTTACACTCATTACTGAGTTTCAGAGAAGCTAAATTTGAAAAACTAAACTTCCTGTTGAAAGAAGTGCATTGTTTCCTGGCATATATTTTGCCCGTAGATTTATATACATGCTTGGGATGGATGCGTTGATCTGTTGTATACATTGTTTCATTAAAAGATTGTACACTTCTGTTTAATATGCATCACTCCATTACACAAAACTGTAAAAAGAGTAAGGTCACATTTGTGTTTTAATGTTCAGAAGTACGTTCTTTTCCAATCGCGCACAAACTGAAAGAATAATATGTAGCTTCCGAGCATGTGAGAGGTTTCTGTTTGCGTGAAATACCTAGGAACTCGGGCAAAAGCCAAAAATAATGAGTTGCGATTGTGCCTGAAAAATTAAAATATATGATTGTGCTATTCCGCCTGTTCTCACACGGCGCATGCCGACTCTCTACGTTATTCCTTATGACCCAGCTGACGTCAAGGGATACCATGGCTCTAAGGAACAAGCCTATACGTTATTATTAATGGTACATATCTGCTATTCTCGTTGTGCGTCATGAAACAGACATTTTCTATATGCTTGGTATATCTTTACAGAGTTATTTATTAACGTGTACCCATTTACGAATACTGCAATAACATACAGAATATTCGTAGTATAACAGTTTGTTAATTGTTATATTGTTTGTAAAACAGTTAATTGATTGATTGATTGATTTTTCATGTTTCCGGGCGCGTCAACTGCTTCGGTCATTAGTCTCGTTAGTGTAGTGCATGTTTTTATCGGGAGATGACTGTGATCTTCCCCCGCTGGATGGCGAGATCCGGCGCCGACCTACCGTCGGCTAGTGAGGTTTTCCCCTAATATATAACAGTTAACATAAACTATGATATTGTAGTATTCCTGAAGACTGTTTTTGTTGTAGTGTTAAGCGAGAGTATTTTATTTGTTGCTCTTGAGCAATGTGCGTTTCTTTTCTTCTTTCTTCGCTTTTAGCTCGTCCAAAGCCGTGACTCGTGACCGTTCGGAACGAAGCGAAGAATCAGTACACGCTCGTAATCACCTCGACCATCCATGTCAGTAGTGTGCGCGGTAGTTTTTGAGAAAAATTGATGTGATTTTTTTCAGCAGCATTTGGGCTACAGCGTGACACTACTTTATTAGAGCATACTGCACGCCATTCAGTAACGAAGTGTGTGGGAGTTCCTCGAGGTCGTTATGCACGTGCAATTGTACTGAAGACTCTTCGGGCTTGTTTGACATCGCTTTAACATTGCGGAGAACTTTGCCAGCGCCCTCGCGCGCAGAGCCGGCGTTTGCTTCCCAGCAGCAGCAGAAGGAATCCGGACAAGCGCGCGGGGCAGGGAGTGCCGCTCGGGGAAACGAAGTCTTCCCGAGGAAAATATGAGTTACAGATTTGCCTGTCGCCAACCGAGGCGATGAGATTTGTTCTTCTCTGTACTTCTTGCGTGTAATTCTTGCGCGCTGTTCAAATTAAGCGCGTGGAGCAATTAACGGCGGGAGAGAAAAGCTGTGAAGGGGGCAGGGCGCTGGCAGCTGCTGACGGGGGTGGGACCGGCAGCCCTTTCGCCCGCCACTCTCTCCCTTGTTCTTCTGTCTTCTCTTCTGAAATAGCTGTGCGCCCTCGCAGATATGCCCTGCCCCTACGTTGTTTCGCCTAAGTAGTTCGTCCCCTTGTCGCCAACGTCACCGTACTTACCCTGCTGCCGTCTCCCTTTTTCCTTTCTCGTATACTTACGTATATACGGAGTAATATAATGCTGCGGAAAATCGATTTCGAGATTTTAACGGATATACCCGTTTTGGGGTCCCCTGATACCGAAAAATTGTTTGTTTCAAAACGTCCGTCCGTCTGTGAACACCACTAGCACCTAAACCATACGTAGGATTTTTTCCAAAATGGATATTTCCCGGTTGACCTGGCTCGACGAAACTCGAGGCTCTACGATTTTGAAAAACTTTCTTCAAAATTTGTGGGTACTTTAATGAAGCCCCCCGGACATTTTCAAAATTTTCTCAAAAAAGCCTCCAAATTGTTTCTTTAATTTTATTGTAAAAATAGAGTAAAATACAATCATCTCCGGTTATAGTGAACTCGGATGTAGTGAACACTCGGTTATAGTGAGCTTACGTCACTGGTCCCGTTTCACTTACATTACAAACAAGCATAAGAAGATTCGGTTATAATGAACCTGAACCTCGGTTATAGTGAACGTATAAAATACAGCGTCCTGGAACTTAATTCGATCTCGGTTGTTATTAGGCGAGTAAACGGACCTTCGGAGAGTGGGATGGTGTTCCAACAGTGCAAGAGGCATTGAAAGGTACCAAGACTGCATTACGATACTTAGAAACAGAGGACAAGGCAGAATCAAGTAAAAAGAGAGAACGAATTCTGGCTGAAGATGGATCTAAAGAAATTACAAATGAAAAATGTACGAAGCAAGCAATTAAAAATAATTGTTTTTTTAAGGACAAATGAAGATACTGAAATTTTCAGTTCGCGCTGTTAATGAATTTTGCTGTATATCTATATTAATAAAATCAATGATTATTGAGAAATTCTATTTAATTGTCAACCAAATATGAGAGTCCCAGGAAGTTCACAATAACCGGAGTCAACTGTACAATTATAAATGTGACATAGGTCCGATTTTCCTGGATAATACGAATTTTCGATGTCCATAAATTTTTGTTGTCCATAATTAGTTCTGTCATTAATGTCATTTACATTCTTTTGAAACGTGCAATATTTGGAATTTTTAAAAAATTACAAAAACCATAGTTTTTCTTTAAACGTTTGGTAAGGATAGTGCTAAATGCACTCTATATGATGACATAAACGCCATATTGCTCTTTTCTTGTGTTTTTTTACGAAAATGTATTTTCTTTGACTTGTGTCTCACGTCATTAATATTTCCATTAGCGACAATTTGTTCACAGTATTGTACTTATGAGTACATGTGCTTTAAATAATGTCATAAATCTTCTGGAAAACTCAACAGTTTTCAGTTAAAATGAATTCAAAATTCCTTTTAGAAACGCTCAAACGCCATTTTCTCAAATATGGCTCCAAATGTTTTCTTCATTTTTTGGTGAGTAGTGTTAATTTTACTGTTAAAAACAACATAAATTTAATCTCGAGGTATTTTTTTTAAAATTACACAAATATATTTTTTGAAGTCTATTACGCCGTTAATTTGCATATTTACTGTGATAAAAACTATTGCATTTGTGAGTTACAGTGACTCAAATGACTTTAAATGAAGTTTTTCGAAAACAAACATTTTCTGTGAAAAAAAGCTTCAAATTGCGCATTTACAGTAACGCTTAAACGCGATTTTCTTGGAAAGGGCTCCACATTTTTCAATGTAAATGGCTATTTAGGACGAGGTTTTACTCTTCGATAATATTCTTTAAGAAACATTTCGGTTCCACTATTAGGAAACCGAAAAATTGGGAAAATGTAAAAATAAAATATATTTTGGGCGGCGACAGA
This sequence comes from Teleogryllus occipitalis, assembly GCA_011170035.1. Lineage (NCBI taxonomy): Eukaryota > Metazoa > Arthropoda > Insecta > Orthoptera > Gryllidae > Teleogryllus > Teleogryllus occipitalis. The sequence goes on from BLKR01012376.1 coordinate 11,929, forward strand.
TTGCAGCTGAAATGATAATGAGGCAACATCGTAAAGTTAGTCCGTACCATGGAAGTTAGAAAACTACTACGAGAAAGTCTGTGCCATTCTGTAGCTCCACTAGTTTTATTTTTCCTTCCATATTCGAAACCGAGACGTTGTATGATTAAAGTCCTACTGGCCCATAAGTTGTTTTTGCGGAGATCCTCTCGAAATTGATCGCTGAAAGTCCACTGAAACTTTCGATTGATAAGACGAAGCTGCACGATTATTAATCTTTTTCTGCACCATCACAACCAATACTTTGTGGGTGTGACTTGATCCGATTTGAAAGTGAGCTTTTGATTTAGTAGTGTTTTTGTGTTTCTAGTAACGGATACCGACGAAGGAATCAAACGTTTTTCTTAGAAAAAAAAGAATATTTTTTGTGAAATAGTAACTACATTGCATGTTTTCTGCAGAAAATTATATTATAATTTATTTATGTATGTATATTTCGTACTCATAGTATTGCTTTGCAGTCAGATTTTTCATTTTTTTATTTATTTAATTTTCTACTCGGCAAGTATTGCAGTGCACTATCGTTTATTTTATTTCATTTTTGTTTTGAAATATCTCTTTGAGCACTATTACAAAAGATGCAGAATGTTGACATTATTAATCAAAGTTTCCTTAAACGAACTTTCATAAGAGATAATTATATTGCAAAGTTTTTGAATTGAGATTTTCATCCAAACAACTAATAAATAAAAGTACTAAAATCTTTCGAATGCAGTTTTCTAAAAATCGTTTTCCCTATACAACTGAATCAAAAGAACGCCGCAATTCTATCCAAGGGGATGAGAAGCTCGCTCCAAGAACAATTTCCGCATAGTACATGCGTTTTTAGCGTTTCATATTAAGAATACTGCATTAATTTTCTCACTAATAAGTTTTGTTGAACTACAGCCAAAATGTAATAAGAAACTTTTTTTGAGTGATGCGTCACTCACATTGCCAACTAATTTTATGCCTGTAGATGTTGTGGAGTGCGTCACTGCATTGTTTCGATTAGTGTCATTCGGTTCCATTCCACGAGCATCATTGAGTAACATTGAGCAGTAATGACATATTGACATCTAAATTTTCAAGATAAAAATAACTATAAAAAATGTGAAATGTTTACAACCGTGGGACGTATGGCGAAGAAATGCAATATGTTCGCGCTTTCTTGAGCTCTGGAATCCCTACTTTATCTCGTATACTATTTTAACTTAAGCTGAATTATAAATACGGATAGCGAAGAGCGTTTTTTTGGTGGTGGTAGTGGTGGTGGGGAATGGTATGAAAGTATTCGCTCCCGTGTATTAAAAATTATTTGCAACGGCAAATAACCTGCAGATTTTGGTTCTGATCTCTCATCGTGCCCTTCGAGAAGGATTCGACTTACTCTCGTGTGAACATGGAGAATCCTATCAGCAGTCCTATCTAACTTTTCAGATTAGACTGATGCACTTCATTTCAGTTTTGCAATCTCTCGGATAATGTTCCACATCCACGATATCATGAATTTTTGTTACTTTTCATTTGCATCTTACGTTTTCTCGGCAAAAAGTAAGCACGTTAAGACCTGTACATGTTTTAAAAACGAGTTTTCCCTTTCTCGAGAACAGCCGGAGCCCACACCAGCGCGCGTGCCGTGCCTCGAGCGAGGGCCGCTGTGCGCGCGGCTTGAAGCGCCCGCCCGGCGAGGGCTTGTTAGTAATTCTTATATTCGTAATAGCGCGTCAACAGCTAAGGGCGTTAGTCCCGTAAGTGTAGTGCGTGTTTTTCCTCGCACTACACTCGCTTTCCTCGAGAGGTGCGGTGATCTTCCCTCGCTGGATGGAAAGATCCTACACCGACTGCCTTCAGCGGGTGGTGTTATCCCCAACCAGGTATCTCCCACCAGCGGGGCACTGCCCCAGCCGGGAAAAACTCTAAACTCCCGACCGGTCTCCCAGCACGTGAGGTAGTGTAGTGCATGTTAGTGTAAGTGTGCGTAAGAAAAGGGTGAGGATAGGACAGGAAGAGGAAGGAAAGATCGCGTGCGCTCCGTGACCCGTCTGTTAGGGTACTGCTCCGGCATTCGCCTGGTGTTAATAGGAGAAACCACGTAAAACTGCCGATCAGAGCAGCCGGCCGCCAGAATGCTTCTCCAAATAGCGACAGAATTCGATCTAGCTGACAAGCTAGTGTCGAAATCCTACCATCGTCGAAACTCGATCCTAAGACCTCCCAGTCAGTGGTCATAGAGCTCTGAGTTTTGCAACATGCAACTTTTTTTAGAAAAATTAACCCTTTGCCACCAATGCTCTCAAACATATTTTTTAGCACTCCAATGCAACTGTAATAAAGAATTTCTTGTGTGATAGAGAATTTGTCGTGACAACAAGCCATCACATACGGCGAACCGTCAATAACCGCCTTGTAAATTTCCAAATATTGTAATATTTTTGGTAAAATTTACGTAACAAGTGCCAGTGATACGCGCACAAGTCGAGTGTGTCCCTCGGGCGACAGAAAAGAAGTACATGGATACGATTTTAAACACGCCGTGTGCAAAAGATGTTTCGCACACTGTTATTTAGAATGAAAAAATAACTGCTTCGCCAAAACAAGCCTGAGATACCATGTTTGAATGCCTGAGAAACCATGCAAATACTATTTTAGAAATACAATGGGAGAAGAAAGGCAAAATAATTTGGCTATTTTGTATACAGATTGCAAACTTTTAAATCGTATTGACAATGTCAAAATACTTGATGATTTCACAGGTAATAAAACAAAATGGAAATTCATGTCAGAATTTTTAGTAAGTAAATTTATTTATTATGTAGCGGTATGGAATTTTTCATTCCTTTTCTTCTTTGTTATTAAAATTATTTTAGTTTTCGTTCATCTTTTATTTCTAACTTGCGTTCAAGGCCCTATTTTTTTTTAATTGGGGGCCTCATCGTGAGCGCGACGGGTGTGGCGCCTGCCGGCTCGATTTAGCATTCCGCGAAGAGGCGGAGTGCGGCGGTGCTGTTATTGCTTCAATATGGCGGTGCCCGCGCGGCGGCGCGGGGCGACGGGGGGCGACGCGCAGTTGCGGCTAATACTCCACCCCCCGTTAGCACGACCCTTCGGAACGCCTCCCGCAGCGGCGCGCCTTGGGAGCCGAAGCAGCCCCTGGCTCGGGGCGGGGAGCAAGACGGCCGGACCGGGAGCGGTAGCTCAGTGCATCAACCGATGTCACTGCAGCGCCTCGGACCGGGAGGTCCTAGGTTCGAGTACTGACTTGCTTTTCAGCTAGGTCGCGCGCGATCTGTCCTTCCTATTCCTTGTCCTATCCTCTCCCCTTACACACACACACTTACACTAACATGCATTACACTACCACATATTCCGGGAGACCGGTCGGGAGCTGAGAGCTTGTCCCGGCTGGGGCGGTGCCCCGCTGGTGGGAGAGTCCTGGTTAGGGGGAAACCCCACTAGCCGACGGTAGGTCGGCGCCGGATCTCGCCATCCACCGGGGGAAGATCACCGCCGTCTCCCGAGAAAAAACATGCACTACACTAACGGGACTAATGACCGAAGCAGTTGATGCGCCCGGAAACAAAAAAAATCAATCAATCAATCAAAGACGGTCGGACGCTCCGTTTGCGGGCGGCATCGATGCTATGAAAGCCCATTCACAATGCCAACTTAAACATAAGCATGGCGTTAACATAAAAGTTAGGAATGCGTCCATAAGCGGACTCATTCACAATGCGTTCGCATAAGCATAACGCGTAAGACGTTAATTAAAAGCCTGCAAGCATCAAGCTTCAGTGCATTTGCTTATGTCAAAAAATAAGAAATGAACAATTACAGTACGTTAACTCAAAATCGAGTATCGAAATAGGTCGATAGACGAACTAACGCAATCCGTCGCAAGAGCCCCCCTCCCGTCATGGACACAGTCTCGAAATCGACAAGAGACAAATCTCGAAATCGACTCTCACATCCATCTAATAGTAAACTGGAATGTCTCACAGCCAATAGAAACTCTGCTCACGTTCATATTCGACATGGTGAATATCACTTATCTACCACTTATGTTAATGTTTACGTCTATGTGTCATAATTATGTTTGTGTTTGCATTGTGAATGGGCCTTAACGATTAGCGTATCGGGATGTTTTACCCCAAGTTTGCGGGTTCAAACACTATCGAAACCGTGAAATTTTGAGGACGAAAAAATCCTTCACGCGCCTTTCTTCGGAGGGGAAGTGAAGCCGGCTGTCCATGTTGTAGATTTGCTGCATGTATAATATTCTTAAGTCTAAATTAAGCCTATGATCTAAATTGAATCGGTTGTTTAGTCGCCCTAGTAATACCTACTTTCTCTGCTAGATGGCAAAAGGAACGTAGCAAAATTTTGCGAGGCAGACGGAAGAGCGGGACTGGTGGTCTTAGTTATGCCACGTAAAATAAGGTATAATTGAAATTGACTGCCTGACATTCCGCACAGAGTACGGCTGAATCGAGGATCAGTCGAAAGCTTGGTGGAGTAAATAAATATATCACGTAACTTCTGGCGGGTCATTGATGCTTCAGATGCTATCTTAAAAGATTCAAACACGAGTATACCCCGTACTATTCTGTGTGCAAACCTGCTGTCTAGGACGGCGAACACGTGTTTTTTCAGTGCCCACGTTTCGAACCACAACCACGAGTCACCATTGAGATGCTTGGGATAAGTCAGATGACTCCAGGAAACCTAGTTGCATGTATGCTTTCTTCTGAGAGCAGTTGGAAAGTGGTGTGTAATTTTACAGGAGTATTGCTGGAATGAATACACCTGAAGAAAGGAGGGAAATATTATGATCTCCACTCGAATAACCTCAGAATATAATAGATACATGTGTGACATGTGGCTGGGTAACTGCTCCACTCCTCCCGCTCTAATGCCTACAGGCGAATCCGCGGGTAGGAAGGGGGGCAAGAGAAGTTTGGGTTGAGAAGGTTGGTGAGTAAAAATATCCCGTGCTGGGTAGTAAGAGCTACACAATGTCTTTAGGTTTCTAAATGCCCTCGTAAAAGAGACATAGTGACTGATAGACGAAGACAAGCAGTCACAGACAGGCAGGCAGGCGGCAAACTGACTAATAGGCACAGACTGACAGGCAGACTAATAGGCACAGACTGACAAACAAGCACCGGGACAAACAAACAGGCACTAATAGCCGCAGACTCGCATAAAACCTTTTGAATCTATTTTTCGGTATCAAGAACCCGCAAACATGGATTCTGACTACACAGCGTGTTAGAGGAAGGAATTTACTTCATATTTAGTAATTTGTTTTATTCAAAGTTTTGATACAAGTGCTCCACAATACAAGTTTTTTGTGCAAAAGTCGCCGTTTTTGCCGCAATATTGCAGTACTTTTTCTTTACTACGTACATACTAAGGCAAGGAATTAAAAATGTCTCTCTTCAGTTTTATAATTTTGCAACTCAAATTTTCAGTAATTTTCGAAACTCCAGAAAATGTTCGTGAACTACAACCTGTGCCATTTTTATAAGCGTACGTTGCTCTTTTCCAATGAAAAAATTTTGAGCGGTGTTTGAGTAAAGAATTGTTCAAAAATTTCACGGAAATTACGAGTAAACTATCCATTTCTTCGAAAAATTGAATGTGACCTCAATGAAAGATCTGTCTTTGAAAAAGTTCACTTCAAATCTCTTCAGTCTGCTTCTACTGCCAGTCACTTTTCCCTCCGCACGGGAAACTCGACTCGTTGTTTCTCGCTGACCACATGAACGACGCCCACGACAATTGACAAACGGCCATAAGTAATGCAGAAGCCCCTCGGCAACCTCCGCGCAATTACAACCCCCTTTGCTGCCAGGAGCAAACGCATTTAATTGTTTCCAGTGACCAAATTGCTTCCACACAATGCAGGGAGACAGGCGATTTCCGCCGCATCGAGGGGCGACTTGGCGCCGCGGGGCGTGGGCTCGGGCGTGGGCGTGGGCGTGGGCGAGGGGGCGGGGCAGGCGCATCGGAATAAACGTTGGCGTGCGGCGTCACACTAGGGTGAGCGCGAGGCGATATACTACGTCGGGCAGTAAAGTGGAAGGGGCACGGGGAAGGGGGGCAGGGGGAGAGGGCAAGGGGGCTGATGCAGCGGCGTGAGGTGTGGGTGGGCAAGAGGGCTCTGGGACTAAGGGCCGAAACCGATATCCACGGAAGTTCATTTGGAGTGCCGTAGTGTTGTGTGAAACAGCAGTAAGGCGTGTCCACTAACGATTATTGACCGCAATAATTTCTGAGAGAAGCATTTTGCTGTGTAAACACGCCCAGGAGTATCCCAGACATGAGAAACCTGCTACCACCTTATTGCCTGAAGTCGCGTTTATACTTGGGGGAACATTTATTACAAATTATTGCTGGTAGACAAGTGGCAAATTCTCACACAAATGGTTCCGATATATTTTCTTCTTTTAAATGTACAGGCCAATATCGACAATAGGGTTAATGGAGTCCGGGCCCTTTGCTCAGATTTTCAAAATAAACAAACTGAAGTCAGTAGAATCTTTCAATGTAAGAAAATCTTTCTAAAATCCTCCTACTTCACTATGATGGTTAAAGAAATTAATATATTACTTATAATAATTAATTTTTATATAAATAAATATAAGCAATAGACAAGCATTAGTAAGTATATCTTGTAAAGTATTTCATGTAAAGTATACGTAAAATAATATCGTAGGCTTCCGCGGCCAGAGTCATGATCTGGGCTGTCCGGGTGACGCCGCGTCGAAGGCTGGGGTGCCGACGTTTCGACCGACATATCGCGGTCCTCTTCAGGGCTGTACTGCCCTGAAGTACAGACAGAGTCTCTGTCTGACTCTGTCTGTCTCTGTCTGTCTCTGTCTGTCTCAGTCTGTCTGTCTCTGTCTGTCTGTCTCTGTCTGTCTGTCTCTGTCTGTCTGTCTCTGTCTGTCTGTCTCTGTCTGTCTGTCTCTGTCTGTCTGTCTCTGTCTGTCTGTCTCTATCTGTCTGTCTCTGTCTGTCTGTCTCTGTCTGTCTGTCTCTGTCTGTCTGTCTCTGTCTGTCTGTCTCTGTCTGTCTGTCTCTGTCTGTCTCTGTCTGTCTCTGTCTGTCTCTGTCTGTCTCTGTCTGTCTCTGTCTGTCTCTGTCTGTCTCTGTCTGTCTCTGTCTCTGTCTGTCTCTGTCTCTGTCTGTCTCTGTCTCTGTCTGTCTCTGTCTCTGTCTGTCTCTGTCTCTGTCTGTCTCTGTCTGTCTGTCTCTGTCTGTCTGTCTCTGTCTGTCTGTCTCTGTCTGTCTGTCTCTGTCTGTCTGTCTCTGTCTGTCTGTCTCTGTCTGTCTGTCTGTCTGTCTGTCTCTGTCTGTCTGTCTCTGTCTGTCTCTGTCTGTCCGTCCGTCTGTCTCTGACTGTCTCTGTCTGTCTGTCCGTCCGTCTGTCTGTCTGTTTGTCTGTCTGTCGTCCGTTCGTCTCTCAGTCTGTGAACACTAGCGTGTAAACCATGCGTTGGCGTTTTTCGAAAATGGATATTTCCCCATCGATCTGGCTCGACTACACTCGAGACGCTGCGATGTTGAAAAACTTTCTTAAAATCTGGGGATACTTTACATGAAGCTCCCCCCCGGACATTTTCGAAATTTTGTCAAGAACGGCTCCAAATTTTTCTTTAAATTTCTTGAAGAATAGAGTTAAATACACGTATGAAGGTGGCATAGGTGCGATTTTCACAGTTAACTCTGTATTTTCGAAAATAGCAAAAGTTTGATTATTTTCTGGCGTCTTCCTACAACCACAAAATTGAAGACAGAGATTTTTCCCTCAAATGAAATTGGTTGTACATAAATAATCATTCATAACCGAGAATTGCATTGTGTTTATATCCTTCACTACTTATTACTATTTGTTGTTTATTTTTTGCTAAATACTCCCTTATAAGAACATCTTTTCTAAGTGACAAAAATATGTTTGAATGGCGAATTCGTCCCATGTTTGCATTTTGAATTGTGTTATTAAATTCATCATTCATGGTGTTTTGCTATAATGTGAAATAAATTAACAAGTCTCTGTAAGTTAAGAAGTCACACTTCGGACGGAAAAATATTTGTCTGTTAAACCTTCTAACCTGAACGTAGAAAGTTCATGGTTTTATATCACACTCAAGTAAACAGGATTACAAAAGTAAGTTTCTTTTGATTTAATTGTTTTAAATTTCTCTCTCAATTGAGAATTTGAAATCGGGCTGATATATTATTTCATTTTAATGGATTATTTCTTTGCCTTAAAGAGAAAAGAAAAATTAATTTGTAACAATAACTGTCAAGTTACTTCCCCCTTAGACTGTCATGGGCC
>BLKR01012377.1:0-20290 GCA_011170035.1 Teleogryllus occipitalis
ACACGCCCCCTTCACACACCACCCACTCCTCCTCACCCTCCTCCTGCCACTAACAATCTATGGCTCCGTATAGGCGCCCCTCCCGCCGCTCCAGCACCTCGCACTCCGACGCGCAGTCGTCTGCGCCAACACACGACACGCCCCCTTCACACACCGCCCACTCCTCCTCACCCTCCTCCTGCCACTAACAATCTATATGGCTCCATACAGGCACACCTCCCGCCGCTCCAGCACCTCACTCCGACACGCAGTCGTCTGCGTAACACCCGACACGCCCCCTTCACACACTACCCACTCCTCCTCACCCTCCTCCTGCCACTAACAATCTATGGCTCCGTACAGGCGCACCTCCCGCCGCTCCAGCACCTCGCACTCCGACGCGCAGTCGTCTGCGCCAACACACGACACGCCTCCTTCACACACCGCCCACTCCTCCTCACCCTCCTCCTGCCACTAACAATCTATGGCTCCGTATAGGCGCCCCTCCCGCCGCTCCAGCACCTCGCACTCCGACGCGCAGTCGTCTGCGCCAACACACGACACGCCCCCTTCACACACCACCCACTCCTCCTCACCCTCCTCCTGCCACTAACAATCTATGGCTCCGTACAGGCGCACCTCCCGCCGCTCCAGCACCTCGCACTCGGACGCGCAGTCGTCTGCGCCCAAACGACACGCCCCCTTCACACATCGCCCATTCATCCTGCCCCACCAGTCGTCTCTGATCAGAATGGACGCAGCCCTGCAGAGCGGAAGTACCTGAGTCTGGCTCCGGGAGCGCGTTGTCGTCGTCGTCCGAGTCGGCCTCGGCGCCCTGCCCCTGCCCCTGCAGCAGCGGCGGCGCGCGCTGGGGCGAGGCCCTGGCGCGGCGCGGGGCGTGGGCGTGGGCGTGGGCGGGCGGCGGGGGCGGCGCTCGAGTGGGCGTGGCGAGGCGCGCCCGCCTGCCGCGCCCGGTGGCGCCGCCGCCCTCGGCGCCTTGCGCTAGCGCTAGCGCCTGCGCCTCGGCCTCCGCCTCCGCCTGCGCATGCGCCTGCGCCTGCGCGTCCGCCTCGCGCGAGATGCAGCGCGCGATCTGGCGCATGCGCTTTTCCTTGCGCCGCGCCCCCGCCACTCCCCCTCCTCCTCCTCCGACCTGCGGGCACACACACGTACATTCGCCTCACAGCCCCATTTGCAAAACATGCCAAGAAGCATACATGTTTAGACACACTTAACACTTCAACATATCTCAACTAACAGATTTCATGTGTTGCTATTTTCTGTGTGGATACGGGCAAATGATGAAAAGAACTTATCAACGGAGGCATACTAAAAAGAAATAAAAATAGTTCAAACAGTAATTTCCAAAGATATGCATTTTTGTCGTCATCAAGAAAGTATTCTATTGAGTTGAAAAACATTGTGAGCGAATGGTTGCAAGCGGCGTGAAGGGGTCTGTAGTGTAGGGCGTGTGGGTGGGCCCTGCGGTGCACCTGAGGCAGCTGCTTGTGCGCGCGTGCGAGCTCCAGCTGCAGCTCCTCTTCGTCGGCGGCGGCGGCGCGCGGGCGGCGCCGGCTGTCGCGCGCGGGGTCGGACGCGCAGCGGCGTCGCGGCGGCGGGGACGGCGGCGGCGCCTCGGGGCTGGGGCTGGGGGCGGGCGCGGTGGCGCGGCGCGGGGGCGGCGCCTGGGCGAGCCCCCCGCCCTGTCCAGGGCCCTTTGCCCGGCGCCGCACGCGCACCGCGTCGCCGTCCTGCCGGCGCAACGCCCACCCCAGCTAAAGGCTCCCTGCTGCTTAGTACGTTATGAAACGACGGTGCAATGAATACACGAGTGAGATCTCACAATGCGAGCGAGGAGCGAGTAAGTATCCTCAACTCAGAACACCCCTTACGCCGGCTTTCATACGGTGCTTTTTCTACGACATATGGTAATTTTTGTCAGTTAAATTTTTCCGGTGAATCGTTTCGTGGCAGATGCCGTGCAAGGTACAGACAAAGCTACATAGCAAACAGGTCCCTACCCCACCCGCACATTTTGATGTACCTTGAGCTCGCGCAGGAAGGAGGCCTCTGTCTCCTGCGAGGTCTCGGAGGCGGTGGGGCGCGACGGCGCCGCGTGGCGCGCGCCCGTGGGGCTCTTGCCCTTGCCGCGGCTCTTGGGCGCCGAGGGCGCGCGCGCCTTCTTGCCCTTGGGGCTCTTGACGTTGATGAAGATGATGTCGCAGGCATCCTTGGGGCCCTCGGAGGCGGTACCGCTGCGCGACCGCTTGCCCTTGCCCTTCGCCTTGCCCTTGGCCTTGCGCTTCGCCCGCCGCGCGTCCCCGCCCACGCCCACTTCCGGCTCCGGCAGCTGCTCAGACTCCTGCGCGCGCGCACACTCACACACCGCTTGCCCTTGCCCCTCGCCTGTGGTGTGGGGCTCACCGGGGAGGCGGTGCGTGTGGGGGTCTCACCTGGGAGGTGATGGAGGTGGCGGTGCGGGAGCCGCCGCGGCTGCGCGTCTTGCGCCGCTTGTGCGCGCAGGTGCGCGGGCGGGGGCGGGGGTGGGGGTGGGGGTGGGCGGCGCCCTCGCTCTCCGAGCGCGGGAGGCTGAGCGCTGAGAGCGCGTCGCTGAGGTCCGAGCTGCGCGCCGCCCCCGCCCTGGCCCTTGCGCCAGCCCCCTCCGCCGCCCCCGCGTCGCCCTCCGGCCCCGACACCGCCCCGGGCGACGGCGACTGCTGGCGCCCGTGCGCGCGCCGCCCGCTGCACCGCCCGCGCCCCTCGCCCGCGCCCTCCTCTGCAACACCACGCCCCCTGCCAGGCACCACTAACACCTTTAGTGGCGTGGCGAATCGTGTTTTATTCATTGTTCTCGAGCGATCCTCATCTGCTCTCCCGGTATTGGTCGCCTCTACACTTTGGCCGGTTGCTCTGGAACGGGAGGGAGGAAATGGAACAATCCCTGATATACCTTACCATGCATAACGCAGTAAAAGGACATTGGGATGGTTTTGCGTTTCCTAATTTGCTAGAAAAAATAACCTTAAATCGAAAATGAACAAATTTTTTTCATTAAGGGGTTGTTGCGCAAGAAGCACAATCTTCTACCCTGTCGGGGATGAACGGGGATCTGCCCTTTTCACTAAAAACCTTTTGCAGGCAACAACAAATGGCACCGCGGGCCGTCAGGTGAATAATCCTGACTTGGGACGTACCTCCACCTGCAAGGCAGACGGATAAATGTATCAGCAGCGACGGACGAGGACACGCTACCTAAACCTATGTGCTGGGTACTTTAAGTTGAGCTCTGTCTCGGTTCCCTCTCTCTTCAGCTGGCAACGCACCAATTGGTCTGGACCTGGACTGGTGCGTCGCACAAACTGCCCTGGCGAAAAGGCCTGGAATTCCGCTTATTGCAGCCAATGACTCCTGCTTTTCGAGCCTCTTCCTGCGTCGCTCATGGCAACGTAAACAAACCCTTGCAAATCGGTTGCGTCAAAGTCGGTCATATATCGTACAGCAGGTCACATTACGCCTTCGAGAAGTTTCTATTCGCTGGCGGAGAGTCATTGCCACCAGCGGCACACGCGATGCTTGAAGCACTTCTGGAAACACGCGCCAACTTTATCCTAGATGCTAACTAATCTATGAGTCATCGCTTGTCTTAAAGGGCCAACATTTTCCCCCGAATGATAGGTGTCTTTTAAACGGAACAACGCTAGATCACAGTATATTTAATGATAAGAGTGATATGATTAGTGATAATTTAGAGTAAACTGCTTGTCGAAATTTCTGAGTTGGATATGCGTAGGGCATGCCTATTTTTACAATGTGATAAGGAATAGTTTGTGTCTCGCATCGCTACGCAACTCGTCTGACAGTATTTACGCAGATTACATCACGTTACTATCACGCGTATCTGCTACCCCGTGTGTAATTATTTACCAGCCATTTTCATCCCTCCAGTTGAAGGGTAAGGAAACTACAATTGAGTTCGCATTTCGAGTGAAACAGCATTGTAGGCGTAACCCTCGCCAGAACTCTTCGAGGAAATACAGAACTCATAATCGTCAATCCTGTATATATTAACACACAAATCATGAAAAATAAACCTTAAAGGTGAACTACGTATCTTGCTGTCGTGTGAATATTTGATATGAAATTCGATGTTGTATAAAGGTAAAATTCAACTTATTTTCCGTTTATATATGATCACTAAGTGAATCACTTGTCCTGATTTGTGTCTGAAGACTGACCTTCCGGCAGGTAGGTGAAGACGACGGCGGCGGGCACCAGCTTCTTGCCCCTGCTGGGTGCGGGGGTGGGATTGGGGGCGGAGGTGGGGGTGGTGGGGGCCGCGGGCTCCGGGGTGGAGGCGGGGGCCGGGGCGGGGTCGGTGCAGGGGGTGGCGGGCGGGGGCGAGTGCGAGCGGGAGCGCGAGCGGGGCGGGGAGGTGGGAGCGGGGCTGGGGGCAGCGGCAGCGAACTGCTCCTTCTCCTCGTCCTTCTTGGCCTCCCGCTGCGCGCTCAGCGTCGACGCTTTAGACCACCCCACCTGCGCGAACCACGCACAGCCCCCTCATTCAACCCTCATGGACGGCCCATTTCATTACTTCTGTTTGGATTGATTGATTTTTTCGTGTTTCCGGGCGCGTCAACTGCTTTGGTCATTAGTCCTGTTAGTGTACTGCATGTTTTTACCTCGGGAGATGGCGGAGATCTTCCCCCGCTGGATGGCGCGATCCGACGCCGACCTACCGTCGGCTAGTGGGGTTTCTCCCTAACCAGGACCCTCCCACCAGTAGGGCACCGCCCCAGCCGGGACAAGCTCTAAGCTCCCGACCGGTCCCCCGGAATATGTGGTAGTGTTGTGCATGTTAGTGTAAGTGTGTATAAGGGGAGAGGATAGGACAAGGAAGAGGAAGGACAGATCGCGCGCGGCCCGTGGCCCGTTTGGTAGGGTACTACTCCGGCATTCGCCTGGTGTTGATCAGAGAAACCACGGAAAACTACCAATCAGAGCACCCGGCCGTTAGAATTCTCCTCCAGTCAGCGACTGAATTCGACCTAGCTGAAAAGCTCGTGCCACCGTCAGGACTCGAACCTAGGGCCTCCCGGTCAGAGGCGCTGCAGTGACATCAGTTGATGCACTGAGCTACCGCTCCCGGTTCTGTTTTGATGACGGACCCAAAGCTGCAATTTTCTCTCCTGTGGTTCGCGCGAGTATCCGCGACTAAGCCTTAAAGTCGCAAAGCGAGGGGCGATTTAGTGAACAGCGCATCACGTAGAGGGTAAACGGAAGTAAACTCTCAGATGGCTCGTGTCGTGAAGTTCCCTATCGCGACGTGCATCGGGGACTTGTAACTTGTGGGATCACCGGGCAATCGACATGAAATTTCTGGTAGAAAAGGGAATTCTCGGCACGTGTATTAGGAGCTGTCTCTCTCCTGCCTGTCATTCCGCTACTTCATCATTACTAGCATTACAATCTCATGGGACTCAACTGCCTTCGAGCCAAGGACTCTGTGTGGGTGTATGTTTATTGTGTAACTCAAAGTGTTCAAGGCCGAATGCGTCGGCGTAGCTGTAGTAAGAGGACCGGCACCCGGCGCTATGGCCGGCCCCTATGCCAGTGTTATCTACTACTAAACAAATTCATTTTTGAAAAACTGGAGTTGAACGAAAACTCTTTATGCGAACAGAAAATTTATAAAAGACAGTGATAATTATTAATATTGATATATATAGCCTTTAGGATAATAAACAATGAAAATTTGACTTGAATAAACTTACTTTAAGAGTGAAAACTACTACTAACAAATGATAAAGTAATAGAGATTCTACATGTGTGACGGCATGCTTCATGAAGGACGAAGCCTTGCGAGCAACTCTTCGTGTGCAACAGCTGCTGTTAGGGCACCCTGGGTGGCCGTTCAGGACGACCCTTCAGCAACGTGTCCGTCTTCTTACAGCTGGGCAGTGCTGCCCGCAAGTTGTGTTGGTGCATGTTTAGCTCCCACCGCTTGGCAGTGACGCTGCCGCCCCTTTTGGGGATAGACCTAGACGCGAGACCTCACGGCGCCATCCCTGGCACTAGGAGGCCGGGTCTAGTGCAAGTCTGTCTAGTGCACGATGGTGTTAAATCACGCCTCAACGAAGAGTTGTGCCTGGATGATTTTTCACCATAGTTCTGAATTCATTGGTAAAATTGGAATCAGCATTGGGAGGGTGTTAGGAAGGACCTGGACGTCCAGTGCAGTTTTCACTTTACGGCGAGCATACCACCATTCCGGGCAATAACGGTGCAGGTGAATTCCGGTTTGATATTCTCCGCATACGGTTGCCCGGGAGAGGTGGCTATGTGCATCAACTGATGTCACTGCAATACCTCTGACCAGCAGCTCCTGGGCGGCAGGGTTTTCGACACTGGCTTCTCAGCTAGGTTGAATTAAGTCGCTGTCTCGAGAACTCAAGAGGCAGGCTGCTATGATCAGTTATTTTCCGTGGTTTCCCCGATCAACACCAGATGAATGCCGCAGCAGTACCCTAACAAACGGAACACGAACCGCGAGCGACCTTACTCTTCCTCCTTGCCCCGCCCCTGACACACACTTCCACTAACATGCACTACACTACCACACAAGCCGGTCGGGAATTTAAGAGCTTGTCCTGGCTGGGGCGGTGCCCTGCTGGGGGTAGATATCTGATAAGGGAAACCCTGCTAGCCGACGGTAGGTCTCTAGGACGCTGGCGACGGTCTCACTATCCAGCAGGGGATCATCTCGCCACCTCCCGATGAAAAGGCATGAACGTTACTTAGTGGACTAATGACCTCTTCAGTTGTCGCGCCCGCAATGGAATGCGGTGGACATAGGCTGACCTGCGTCTGGGCCTCGTTATCGTAGTCGCAGAATTCGCCCTTCCGCCGCCGCAGCGCTGGGTGCGACACGTGGCGCCGCACCCACCACTGCTCCTTGGGCGCCGCCTCCTTGGCGCGCGCGTGGGCGTGGGCGTGCGCGTGGGCGTGCGCGTGCGGGTGCGCGTGGGCGTGCGCGTGCGAGTGCGCGTGGGAGCGCGCGCCGCCGCTGAAGCGCCGCGAGGGCGCGGGCGGCGGGCGCAGGCGGCGCAAGTCGCGGCGGCACTGCGCCAACTCCTCCGACAGCACCGCGCAGCGCGCCACCGCCCTGCGCCGCTCGCCCTCGCTCTCCCGCGCGCGCCGCGCCCACTCGCGCACCTTGGCCTGCAGCGCACACACCTGCAACGCACACCCGCCACCCCTCACTCACACACGCACGCACAAACACGAACCTATATAACTTTTCTCAACTTCCGCCGCTAGCTTTGGTGGCTCAGTGCATAAACTCACAACCGGAAATTTTTATGTCCGAAACGCGCGGCTGCAGGATTTCCGACATTAGCTACAAAGCAGGTTTAAATTTAGCCCCTGTCTGGAGGGCAATTCTATCGGCCGGCTGCTCCTACCGAAAGTTACTGTGGTTTCCGCAATAAACTCCAGGGGAATGTTGGAGGGGTGCATCGTTGGTGGAGATACCTGGTTGGCGAAAATCGCGGCAAGCCGATGCACTGTGATTTGGAGAGGCCTGATAGGAGGCTCGTACCTGCGCGCCGGGGCTCTTTCGTCCCGAGGGGATGTGCGCGGGCGCCTGGGCGGGGCGCGGGGCGAGGGCGAGCGCGCGCCAGTGCGCCACCTGCTCGCGCAGCAGCGCCGCCTCGCGCCGCGTGGCGTCGCCCTCGCGCAGCGCCGCCGCCAGCCGCTCCGCGTACACCTCCAGCTTGGCCAGCAGCGCAGACACCGCGCGCGCCGCGCTGATGCTCCTGCGCACAACGATACAAAAGCCTCGCCTATCACGTCTCGCGGTACATTGCTTTCAACTGGCTCCAAAGATATTATTAGTGCCGCTTCTTCCCGCCGTCGACACTTTTGGAAAGTGCGTTTTCTAAACAATTAATGCCACGTTTATCTCGTTTTCATCTTCTGCTGTGAAGGAGAGGTTCTCAGATACAACAAGAACCTGTCTTCATGTGCAAAATTGAGAGGACACAAAGGAACAAATACAATTGCACCCTAACTCGGAAATGGATGCAATCTGTGGTTGAGTTTCGTTCTGTTCACTGCCTCTGCTGCACAATTTGCTGTGTGGCGCTTGATAGTTGATCGATTACATGTTTTAATTATTCAAGAAGTTTATTTCTCCTTTCTTTGTTGAACCATCAGAGTTGCAAGAGGTTGGACGTTATTACTGTCATGTCATCGAAATATGAAAAGTGAATCAGTTTTCTAAGTACGATCGGTCTTAACACTGGAGTTAAGCTGCAATTTCGCAGTCACTTACAATTTCATTTGTAGTTGCAGTTAATTGTGCCTCCCAATCACCTCCACTATAACAAAAATTACTTCTCTACTGTCCCAGAATATGATTCGTAATTAGAGAATTGTGTTAATGAAGTCTTGGAGAAGCTTTGAAAAAGCTTTGATAGAAGAGGTCGGAAAGTCTTTGCGTTTGTTGAAGGTTAAAAGTACAAGAAGTTGATTATAGAAAAGGAGACAAGTCACTTAATATCAAATTACTTAAACTTTGTAGTTCCTTAAAAAGTGTGCTATTTCCTGTGAATTTGTCAATTTCGTGTTTCATATTGTGTATCATATTCATGTGAAATGGACAGCACATCATTGCGCATTTATCATTGTTGGTGTTTGAAATTAAATTTTAAAAGTTCAAAGTGTTCCAATCTTCGTCTTCTTTCTTTACTTATGATTTTACATCGAGTGTGAGGTCAAGTGCAGTAAAGACAAAATAGGCAGCGTGCTTGGTGCTTTGACAGACCACCAGCTGCAGGCAGCACTCTCCCAACTCCCGTCTCCATCCGCCGCGCGCTTGACAGCGCTGTACGTTGTAATTTGAAACAGCCTCCGGACCGCGAAGAGAGCTTCCGTTAGCCACGATTACGACATTTTTTGCGAAAATAAATGTGGAAATCGTAATCGTTTTGCAATTATTGAAAGAAAAAAATATATAAAACTGGCTCCGCGAAATGTGAAGAGGTTTGTGAAATGCGGTTGTATACGATTGAGTACACGTTAAACGGTTGACGTGCCAAAATGTCGCTGGGCGATGATGCAGGCGCACCTGGCGACGGCGCCCGGGGCGAGGGAAAGGGCGTCGGGGGAGGCGGCGCCGCCCAGCATCCGGCGCAGCGCCTCCGCGCCGTCGCCCGCGGGCGAACCGCCCGCCGACTCCTCCGCCCCGCCCGCCGGCTCCTCCTTCTGGGGGGCAGCGCAGGCAACACTTTTGCTTTTGTATTACAGCATTGGAAACGATCTTTGACGTTACAAGTCGTCAATGAAATGAAATCATGGCGGCGTCACACATTCTCTCAACCGCAGTGAGAAACTCGTGCGGAGGTGGCAAATAAACGTTACAATAAAGCTATTTCCAAAATTTTGCTTTGATTCCATTATAAATTAATAATTCTGCTATAAAAAACGCATGTAACTCGTTGATAATGTTGTTTTATTGCATTCGTACAAATCTGAAAACTCGAATTTATCGTCTCTCGTTGTCAAAACATGTCCGCGTGCAATAAAGCATAACATTATAAAGCAGTTGCATAATGTACTATTTTGCAACAAACTATAAAGGGTTTTTTACAAGGTGAAAGAAAGATTAGTTTGTTATGAGCCCTAAAGTCGGTAAATCGGAAGTTTATGGTGACACGGTTCTTTTGACACGAAAAATTTCGTTCGCCAGAAAGAAGTCGGTTCTCAAAAACAAAAGTGCATTTCAGTTCGTATTGTTCATGCTAGAAATTAATTTTATAGCCAACGCCATTTTACAATCAACGCATCTTTACAATTTACAAACCTCTCACTTTTAAGAGAACTTAAAAAAAAGGGAATAGTATTACACTGACCCAAACTTCTTCTTGCATATTTTCTTACGCGAAATTAAAAAACAAATAAAAAGTAAACTAAACTAATCGTTTAGGTGGTAAGTGTTTACAACACCTCGTTCAAATTCTTTCATAACACCAACATCACTACATATACATGTACTCTTATCAAGATCAGTCTATGTTGTTTTTAAACATGTGATGTTCGTAAACACGGCAGGATGCTAAAAGATCGTTTTGAAAATTCCCTCGCGGCGAAAATCATAAATAAAACAAGAATTCAAATGCTGCATCTCAGTAAACCTAACAGTTCTATTGAAAGATACAAGAATTGCGAATTATTAGAAGATCTACGTCGTCGAAAATTATTCTTAGCTAATTTAAGACTCAATGTTATCGTGCAATGGCAACTATTGTAATATGTAAACAATAAATAGTGTTCGTTAGCGTTCGTAAGCGTACATTGTGAATTGTTGCAATGCGGACGTGCCTGTGCGTTGGTGTCGGGGGCGGGGCTGGTGGCGGGGGCGGGGGTGGTGGCGGGGGAGGAGGGGCGCGGGGGCGCCAGCCGCTCGCACCTACGCCTCCAGGCCTCCGTCTGCGCGCGGCACAGCTCCAGCTCGCGCGCCAGCGCATCGCCCGGCGCCTGCCCCTGCCCCTGCCCTTGCCCCTGCCCCTGCCCCTGCCCCTGGCCCTGGTCCTGCGCTACGCCTTGGGGGCGAAGGGCCGTGTACTCGCGCACGCAGCGCTGCAGCTCCTCCAGCGGCGCCCGCCCGCCGCTCGCGCACGGCTCGCCCGCAGCCGCCGCCGCCGCCGCCCCCTTGCCCGCCGCCCCCTGGCCCGCCGCCCGCTCGCCCGCCGCCCGCTCGCCCGCCGCCGCCGCCCCATTGGGCTCCTTGGCGCCCGCCTCCTCACGCACCGCACCACGCTCAAGGCGCTCCCCAAGGTCATTCCTCGCGCACTCGCGTTGAATACGCTGCAAATGATATTTGAGGAGCAAACACTTAAAACGTCACACGTCCACTTCACTCTTTAACAATGAAAATGAAAAATAGAGCACACATTTTACGATTTTCAACAATATATTTAACTCAACTAATGGAGTACAAATTAATCTATTGTAAAAAAAATCTCGCGTTATTCTGGAAATATAATTCTACGTAAAAATAACAGAAGAACTCAATTTTTGTCAAATGGACATGTCACCTTTTGAATGTTTGCGCCCCATTTGTGTGTTATCTGCATATACAAAAATGTTAAGTTGGTTTGTAAACGCTTCAAAAACTCAGAAAGTTCCGGACCGACTAAATTCAAATTTTGACACGATAGACAACCCGCTTCAAAGATGATTTTTATCTTCTTTCGCGTCAGTAACATACCGGCGACCGCGAAAAACATTTTTAACGGTCAGTTGTGTACCAGGAACCGCGCCCGTATGCCGGAAGCCAGGGGAACACTCGTCACTCTAGCTAACGACAACCGTAGTCACACGTGAAACAATACCTGTTCTCGTTTACATTGTTTTTTAACAAAGAACTTCAATACAACAAAACACAACCGACCCTGGAAAGCTAACTATTTTGTCATCTTCATACATAAGCGTCCACGTCAGATGCAGGACTATGCTCAATATGCAATGGCATCTTGACAGACAGATAGAGAGAGACAGAGAGATAGACAGACAGACATAGGTAGAGAGAGACGAAGAGAGTAAAGTACCTCTGTTGACTTCACGATCGAACGTACTTTTGTTGGCACCCAGCTCCATCGCCGGCACGGTTTACATAAAATTACTTTGATTGCGAAAGCCATAAATTCCAACGATTTTTTTAATATTATATAATTATTTGCAGTCGAAAGTGTAGTCATGCAAATATCACAACGGCTCTAGCATAATATGCGCTATCACTTGACTACGCAATTGCCACTGCGAGTGAATTCTAGAACGAATGTAAACTAAACGACAAAGGCGCTTTATAAACTGCAGCGGCAACCTAAAATCTGCTCCGATAGAGAATTTTGCGGACGTTTTGAATAGCACCGAGCCCCACAGGAATTTCTGTAAAATGACAAATCAGCGCTGGCTCCCCTTCGTCTCTGACGGAACCTGGACAAGGTTTGAAAACTACCATATATGGCAGTAATGTCACCTGGGAAGATTTTTCTGTGATGCTAACTAGCACAGAAATTCAGGTATCGTCAGATGGTAAAATCATACAGTTTGGAGAGAAGCAAGGCTGAAAGTTGTGCGAGTGGCTCACCGCGGAGAGGTCACTCCTGGCGGGCGACTCGGGGGGGCGCGAGAGCAGCACGCTGGCCGCCGACTTCTGCCTGCGCACGCACTTGTCCTTCTTGGCCAGCGGCTCGCTCCCCGCCCCCGCCGCCGCCCCCGCCGCCACCTGCGTCTCCGACGCCCGGCGCCTCAAGGCCGCCTTCGCCTCGCCCGCCTTCTTCGCCGCCTGCACCCACCCAGCTCTACTCACGCTTTGTCCTTTCGGTCACACGAAAGTATTTCCTTTTCTTTGTGGCATTCACAGATTTATCACACTTGAGCATCGCCTCACTTTTAGCCCTAGCGTTAAAAATTGGACATTTACCACATTAACCCTCAAACAGCCGCTTTAACTAGTGTCTGTCTAAAAATAATTGTATTATCTCGAGTGGCGAGACGGATATCAAAGTATACTTATCATACAGTAGCGGAGATCAACCCAGTTTTAGCTAGTTAGGAATGTGCGCGCAGACAGCTAGTGACACTGGTGGAGACAAAATAAAACCACAGATAGCTGCTACTGAAGTATACGGATTTGTCTGTGAAAATTGCTGTTATTTAGGGCTAGTCAAAAACTTAATAAATAATTCGAGTTGCTTTTGACCGCGTAGTTTTATAATCCTAGGATTTCCTGGACAAGACGTTAAATAACACATAAAATCACGTGGAACCAACGTTTTAATCATTAATTTGACAGTTGAACGTTTGAATCATGTATTTGACATTTGGACGTTTTAATCATTAATTTGACATTTGAACGCTTTAATAATTTACTAGCGAAGCCGTGCGAGAACTCTCGCATGGTAAACCCCACCCTCTTCCCTATTTTTCCATTTCCATATTATGCCTGTAATATATATCTTCAAGACACTGTAATTCTCCGTCACTTGTTCTATATGTCTCCTTGTAATTAATAACAAAACAATAACTTGTCAATACAAGCTATTCTTATTTAACTTATTGTTATTACCGAGCAGAGAGGTACACCTGTGTAATTCAGTCACATAGAATATCAAGTAATTAGTTTAATTTCACATGTAGTTGCAGATCCTATAGTCTCTCAACAGGTGGGGTAGAATTGAGAAGCGTCGAACCTGCAAGAATATAATAGAATGTTCCAGAAGACCTTACCCTGTAGACCTAAAAATTTTAATTTTTAAGGCCATAAAGCGCTTTATTTAGGAGTGATTTTACGACATATATTTTTTTAAAAATCCGACCGTGTGCTGCGGGTTGCATTTGACATGAATATTCATTTTTTTATCAAATACTTCATATTGTTGTAGTGAATGTGCAATTTGTCACGTCTACGTGAAATTCAACTTCTTTAAAGGCCTCGTTTATAAAGATTGGTTGGATGTAAGAGCCTCGAAAGGTATGTGTACTACCGAAATAATATAGAAAAAAGTCAAAAAGCAAGCGCTGTTGTGCAATTAAATTCATCAAAAACATAGGAAAGAATCCTGATATACATTTTTTTCAAAAAGCACACAGAAGCTCAAGAACACAACAGAAATATTATTACCTTTTCGGTACACTTATTTACTACTTAGACTTACTTTTTTGATATTTTCATGGAAAGTAAAGAAATACTTGTTCTTCCTCATGATTCCACAATTAAATTTCAATAGACAACATTAATTAGATTTAAATAATTTCATTCCTTAAAAAATTCTACTTCATGTGTTATTTTAGTTCACATGTGTATTCTCGACGACACTAAAATGCAGTCAAACCTCGTTAACCGCCAAAGTTGGTTCGCAGCACTTGTGGGCGGTACAAACAGGTTGGCGTTTTAAAGAAGTGCAGTGAAGATGCGTCTCTTTGTAGAGAAATGCAGTTCTACTTTTATTGGCGATGACCAAATTATCAGAGAATCTTCTCTTTGCTCAAATTTCGCTCTTGTGAGATTATTAGAAGATCTACTTATTTTTCCGCTGGGCATGTCGGTTTAGGAATAATGAGGAAAGATGGTTTGGAACGTTGCGCTGCCTGGCAGGAGGCTTGGGGCGGTGGGCGTACCTTGCGTTCCCTCCTGGCCGCCGAGGGCAGCGCCGACGCCTCGCGCTTGGGCCGCGGCGGCGACAGCTCGCAGCTCGACGTGCAGCGCCTGCGCACCACACACACACACAGTGCCCTCCCAAAGGACATATGCACAATTGCTTCATTGCATTCGTTCACATTTAAAAACTCGCATCTTAAGTCGGTTTCTTTTCAAAGTATGTCCTGCTCATGCAATAAGTTTAACATTATACACTAGTTGTGTAAGCTAGTAGTATTTTCGTACTAGTTTAATAGAAAAAATTCTAAATCATGTAATGTATGCAACGTATTTTCATTAGCACTTGGTGGTGAATAACTAACCGGAAGAAAAGAATGAAAACTATTCACTGCCTCTATCACTTACCGCTTTATGATTTAACACCGCTTTATGATTTAACACTGTTTCCAATTTAGTCATATAGTAACAATTCACCCACTGATTTTTTTTACTTTTTCTAATTTTTTTTACTTTTTCTAATAATTCACCCACTGATTTTTCTAATACTTTGGGACCTATTAGTAATTTGCGGTGGAATAAATAATAATCAAAGACCAGGGAGGAGGTTAGCGCTGAGACTAACTCGTGAAAATTTCCTTTCAATTTCTCCGCTTACAGAGGTACAAGCTGTGACGCAGTGGGAGTTGGCGTGTGCCGGCTGAGGTTCGAAGTATGACGTCTTACCTAAGGACGTGCGCCTAGCACGGGAAACACTTCGATGATTGAGATACCGCACCACATGTTCAGTGGAAAATGCTGTTTTCTCTTCACCCACCCCTCGTATATGCCTTAGAAGTTTGTTTATTCAGAGACTCTCTGGATGTGCGCTTAAATAAGATATGCTCTGCACGAATTATGTGTTAAGATCCGTTCAGGTGTGTATAGATTTTGAAATCTTTGAGCATCGCCGAAGACACCATTGCTATTGAAAAATATCCTTCTGCTATCCAGGCTGAAGCGTCAGCTGTCAAAGAGTCAGTTCAGTGTGTGCAGTTGGGAAATTTGAGTTAGTTTTCACAAGTGATTTATATTTCGGCCTAGTCACTACAAATAATAGTGAAAGAGATGATACTAATTATGTGCAAAAGCACACGTTCGCATGCGAATGAAGTCATGAAAGGGATGTACATGAACAGACCATTATCACCGAATTTTCAATAATAATAATAATAATAATAATAATAATAATAATAATAATAATAATTAATGTCTTTATTAACTGATATGTTCAGACCATAGGGCCTGCTCTTACGCCTAACCACTGAGTCTACATTGATACAGTGTAGTAACATATACGAGGGGAGGGAAATCTGTGCATTTACGTCTGGGAGTGCAAAACTAGGCCTTAAGCGATTGAATAAACCCAGAAAAACAGCCTGCGTAGTTTATTTTTATGAAGCAACACTGACAGTAGAGGAAGTTTCGAACAGAGGACCGTGCAGTCGAGTGGTGTTTGTTAAGAGGAGAGAGTCACCTGGCGACGGAGGGCTTGCGCGCGGAGGAGTGGGCGGGGTGCGGCGCGGAGGGCTGGCGCGGGCGCGTGGCCGGGGCGGGGGCGGGGCCGGGGGCCGGGGCGGGGCGGCGCCTGCAGCTGTCGCGCTCGAAGAGGCGCAGCGCGGAGAAGCAGGCGGCGTACAGCCCGCGCAGCCCGTCGTACACGCAGTCGGGCGGGAACTGCGCGGTCGGCGGCTGCGCGTCCACCTGCGCACCCACGCACCCACACCCTCTCCCTCTCCCTCCCCCTCACAGCGCCTCGTAACTTGTAACAAGACAGGTCACGACATGGCGTGCGAAGAACAAAGCATAGCATACGCGCGCAGCGAAGCGATACAAGGCACAATACGGGCAGCCACCGACCAGCAAGGCTACGAAGCAAGTGTTCTCTAGACCAACTGTTGGGCCAGAGGCGGTCAAAGCACAAACTACATCTCAT
Source organism: Teleogryllus occipitalis (assembly GCA_011170035.1). Classification (NCBI taxonomy): domain Eukaryota; kingdom Metazoa; phylum Arthropoda; class Insecta; order Orthoptera; family Gryllidae; genus Teleogryllus; species Teleogryllus occipitalis. Next base: position 16,116 of record BLKR01012377.1, read on the forward strand.
AAACAAATCATGCAAGAAATAGCGTTGCCCTGAGTTGATGAAGTCATCTCGTGTTTCGTGATCACCGTCGCGTTGGCGCCGAGCAAAGGGCAAAAGTGATGCAATTGGCGTTGCCTGTGCGTCACTCACCGCTTGATCATTGTGCCTACATGATCATTGCGCTTGGCGTCTTTCATCAGTGGTGTCTCTCGTACTGGATGCGGCTAATTGATAGGGAGAGTGCGTGAAGGCCTAGAGCAGTGTGGTGCACCTGTCGCAGCACTTGGTGCGCGAGGTGCAGGATGCGCGCGGTGGCGGGGTGGCCGGCCTGGCCCAGCGCCGAGTCGAGCGCCGTCTGCAGGCAGTGGTAGACGCAGCCCGTGGCGTAGGGCAGCCAGTGCGAGGCCGGCAGCGCCGCCACGTCTGGGCGCGCGCGCCGGGCGCCCACGGCCTGCACCACGCGGCGCAGGCGGCGCGCCAGGCAGCGCCGGCACGCGCCGTCCCACGCGCGGCACACCAGGCACAGGCGCGGCAGCGCGCGCGCCGGCACGCGCGCCAGCACGCCGCACTCGAGCGCTCGCGCCCAGCGCGCGCCCTCCATCGCCACGGCCCACCCCGCCCCGCCCCGCCACGGCCCCCTCCCACACCCCGCGCATTGTTGCTCCGCGCCTCCACGCCAACTGGCAGCGGCGATGAAATCGTCTTCCAGACTGCGTACTTCATGGAGGCAAAATTAATCAATTATATCAATGTTGGTCACAAATAGCGTCTATCAATATTCTTTTAATTATTTAATAAATTAACTTGTATATTTTTTCCTATTAAAACGTTCAGAAGAAAAATATATATTCTTTCAAATGATTTTCAGTTTCTCGCAGTTATATTGCTTATTTGTACCACTATTGTGTAGTTTTTGAATATTATATTTGTGTATTACACTAATTTCAATCTCCATTAAACTCGTTTTAGTAGTAAATGTTTGCCACATTATTTTATTTACTGGAGTTGAAATTTTTTTTTGATATTGCAATTATTTACTTATAAAATATTTGTATACCACAAGTTTTCAATAAACCGATTTTTCTTATCGTTTAAAAATAATTCACAAATCCGTTTGAAGTGTTTTAAATTAAATGTGGTATCACTGACTTTTATATGAATAAGATCTGTAAAATGTCAGAATCTAAATGTTTTCGATGGCTTCCGTTTACCCCTTTTTTGGAACTACACAAATATTTACGTGGAAAATGTCAAGTTCATTTACTGTCATTGAGACGCGGAAGACGAATAAAGAACTGGTTTCAAATTTAAATTATTTTCATGGCCATCTGCATTCTGTTTTGCTTTTGTGGTTCCGGCATCACGTTGGCCGAGGATGAACAATATATCGAATTGCCGTCGACTGTTTCAAGAGATTTTGATGTTTGAAAACAACGAGGAAATTTTTGTAAGAGGTTATGATACAAAATATCTTCACTTGGATATCTAAGTACTATTTTATGATAAGCCAAAAGGCTCAAAAAAACAAACTTACGTGCTTTCTAGAGCTCACTGTGTCCTCACCAACGCTTTGATGTGCTAAACAATTTTACGCATTGCAGATGTGAACTCATTTTCATCAATATGTAAACAAACTTCGCTCATTAGTGTCTCTATTGATTCATTTGTTTACTGTCTGCCATCAGTTACTATCTTCTGCCTCCTTTATGGGGCGGATAACGCTACATTTTCCGTAAATGGTTAAGAAGTAATGTCAGCTGGTGATAAAGGAATGAGCTTCAGTCTTTATGATAAAACTGCCGTAATTTCAAAAGCATCAGAGGGACTTGAGGAGGTAAGGCACAGATACTTAACGTTATGCACTTCCTGATATTTGGAAGGTTTCGGCATTTATTGCTTGGAAGCCGGAGTAGGTATTATAATCTGAGAGAAATGCAGATGCAATTCACACACATTTGTAATTACTTGATTCAAATTTATTTTTATATTTTGTTTTTTGCAAAGAAATAATGCATGAGTTTTATTTGAAGTTCAAAATCTTAGCATTTTAGCACCTTTTATTTGCTTACGATTTTATTGAATATATTTTTGCTTAAAATAGAAGTTATACTGCTACACTGATACCGATCAGAGACACCTTTTCGTATTCACACGTTTGTCTTGGCCAATTTTGAGTGCACTACGTCAAAAATAAAAGTAGGATAGGTTTTATTGAAACATCGCGTGGCTTTTTTCTCTCGTAAAAAACACGACTAGAGGGAGCCAATAATAAAAATTTTACAAGGAGTTTACAACGTGTGAAGGCACGATCAATGGCCCTTGCGGGAGCTCCTCGTGGGTCGTGATTAGCCAATTCCCAGCGACTGGCACAGGGCCAGCGACTGCGCAGACCGCTTTATTGAATCTCCGCCGCGAATAGAAAATAAACTAATCTTATTTTCATTGTATTCATAATAAACGTGTAAACATTTGAGGAGACTGAAATCACTTCATCTGTTACCTGTGTTATTGTTAGACTCAGCTCTTCAGTAGCACGTAGAACGAGACAGAAATTGAATAGATTGTCTCATCCTCTCCACCCGCTTCATAACTTATTGATTTTCTCTGTTTGCTAAAAATGAGCTTATAATTCCGCAAAAAGATAAAAAGCTCTATATAATAATTAAGAATTTGATTGCTGCATAAATTTACCTCTCGTTTTTGACGGCATATTCTTATGCTGAATGAAAACACCCGAAAGGTACATTTTACTGCAGAGCAGCAATGTTAACAAGAATCACTTTACATAGTTTCGTCAGTAGTAAGACCTCATTCACAGTCGCATTGATGTCGATAGGAACTTTGGCCAGTAGATAAAGTATATTGTCGTGTGTAATATACTTGATTGATTGTGATTTGATTTTATTTCATTACAATTTTTAGCTTAAAAATATGTTGTGGGGTCTACTCCTTGCGAACGCTTCCGTCACCTTCCGAAGCAACCACGAGTGGGGTAAGAAAAGATCACCCCTTGACGGCACAGACGTACTGCAGCAGCATATTATTAGCCATTTTGAAGCACTTTGGAATAAATTAAGATAAAATAGCTGAGTATGATGAATAAGGAGCCAACGCCACGTAATGAGGAAATGAAGTCCACCCGCAGAGCCTTCTTAGGCTCGAGTGTGCGTACCGGGATCGGTAGCTCAGTGCAACTGATGTCACTGCAACGCCTCTGACCAGGAGGTCCTAGGTTCGAGCCCTAGCTTTTCAGCTAGATCGAATTCAGTCGCTGTCTGGAGGAGAATTCTAGCGGCCGGCTGTTCTGATCGGTAGTTTTCCGTGGTGTCTCCGATCAACACCAGACGAATACCGGAGCAGTACCCTAACAAACGGGCCACGGACCACGCGCGATCTTTCCTTCCTCATCCTTGTCCTACCCTCTCCCCTTATACACACACACTTACACCAACATGCACAACACTATCACATATTCCGGGAGGCTGGTCGGGAGCTTAGAGCTAGTCCCGAATGGGGCGATGCCCCGCTGGTGGGAGAGTCCTGGTGAGGAGGAAACCCTACTAGCCGACGGTAGGTCGGCGCCGGATCTCGGCATCCATCGGGGGAAGATCACCGCCATCTCCCGAGAAAAAGGCATGCCCTACACTAACGGGACTAATGACCAAAGCAGTTGACGCGCCCGGAGAGACAAAACAATGAAAGAATGAATGAAGTGTGCGTGTGCGAGGAGTGGTCTGTCGCAGGTGCGTCGCCCTTTGTGAGCGAGGCTGCGCGCGCGGCGGCGCGATGGCGGCGCTGTCGGTGCTCTCGTCGTGGCTGCGCAGGCGGCGGCGCCCCCCAGGCAGGTGGCTCCTCTCGCACTCGGGGCCTCGTCACCAACTTTGCTTCTTCTTCCTCTAATAATAATAATAATAATAATAATAATAATAATAATAATAATAATAATAATGATGATGATGATGATGATGATGATGATGGTATGGTGTTTTTAGTGTGCAAACGTCACGTTGAATGGGATCGCTGTGGAGGTTGATTATTGCAAAAAAGGAAACGAATCTCCGCGCGATTGTTGAACTTCGCAGAGACAGAGTGGCGAAAAATATATTTCTATTGTTCAGTTAACTATAGGATATTCGCCTGATCCCCATCAGTGTTTGGAAGATATGAAAGGGAAGGTATGGGATCATTTCGCTATC
>BLKR01012378.1:0-20275 GCA_011170035.1 Teleogryllus occipitalis
GGGGGGGGGGGGGGGGGGGGGGGGGGGGGGGGGGGGGGGGGGGGGGGGGGGGGGGGGGGGGGGGGGGGGGGGGGGGGGGGGGGGGGGCGGCAGTGTCAGAGGCAGCTGATATAGCGAAAGCGGTGAAGGCGACCATATAAGAGGTGATAGATGTGAGGATGGGAGCGAGGGCTGAGGTTCGGGAGTGGTGAAGACAGAAACGGCAAAGGCAGTGATGGAGCTGTAAGGGTGGCAATGACAGCAGAAACGGTGAACGCGGCTAATGGGATGATTGCGTCGAGGCAGTAAATGTGACGGAAGAAGTGGCCGATGTAGCAGAGACGTCGAAGACTGCAGATTCGCCGAAGAAGCATCCGGGAGCCCGGTGGTTCGAGTACCGAAGGTATGGGTTGTTATGCATTTGCTAGACTCACTACCACTCATGCTGAGATAGAATTCGGAGGCTTAGAGCTTGTCCAGATTGCGGTATAACTCCTAGCCTCCAGGGGAGATACCTCGATTAAGGAATAATGGAAGCTAACGTGTAGGTCGGTACAGCATCTCATGTTGCACCAGGGGAGGATCACTGACAACTCCCTCGATATTACATTCATTACACTAACGGGACCAATAATCAGGAGACGTGGCGCACCCGGGGTCACTGAATTCTCACTCACTGGAAGACGGCGAGTGCGAAACTCAGGAATCTCAGCCGGATAAGATGAGCTGGCAAGCTGGTCTTAACGCGGAAGATGAAGGATTTTGTAAACATTTTATTTCTGAAGGAAATTACACATAGTTATTTGTAATTTGTGTTTTTAAACTTACTAGCTTATTCTAAACTCTACATATTAAACATTGGGAGAGGGATCCCACTAGAGGTTCTCAGGTCTGGTTCAACATTTGAGAATTTCATTTCGAATATGTGGAAAGGGTATTCGTTACGAATTCTGGTTCTATGGGAAGGATTTTTTATGACGGAAACTGGTGAGTTCTGGGATTTTATATGTGTTCTGGTAAACGTTTGCGGTAAGGTATGCGATGTGGTGATATAATGAATCTACGTTTAATTCATTTTGATGTTGATTATTCGTTACGAACCATGGTACTTTAGTTATGGATCTCAGGAATTGGTTTTGGACTATTTATAGTCTCTTAACGAGCGTGCATTTGGGAGAAGCGTAAGTAATTATGGGTATTATTATAGATTTGTATACGGTTTTGGCAGGATTGTATTGTAGTCAACTATGTTTATTTCCTGGTATTTTACTAATTTTGTTTTTCTTCTGTATCGATTACATTTGTTACTATGTAGTCATGGAAGTATAATTTTGTTTTGATATACTACTACGAATTTTATTATTTTTGAGAGAAGGGTACCGTTCTATTGAGATGTTGTTTACTGTTAGTGCGGTGAGAGGAGGATGGTCTCAATGAAAATATTTTCGCTGTTTTCATGATGTGATTTAGCTGAATTATATTTCGCGGCACAATCACGTCGGAATGAGTATAATTGGGGTTTTCCTCGTATGTATGTTAATGATTTGCCAGAGATGTACTACAATGCTCTTTCGTCCGCAAATTGTGCTACATGTATGATATTTAGTGTTGGCATATCAGCTATATAAATATTCTGTCGAACTTTCTGTAGTAATCATGATTGCTGATTTTAGTAAATTTATGAAATTGGTTATACAAGTTGATATGGAATTAATGATTGATGAGGGATTATTTGATTGTGAATAAGGTATAAGGCAAGAACCCATAGTTCTTTGCGTTGAAGGTATTTTGTCGGGGTAATGTGTGGGAAGGGTTTTGGTTGGATAAGCGAGGGAAATTTTCTGGTAGACGGATCTGCGGTAATTGCGGAAAGTAGATTTGTGATTGATTGGGATGGAGGAAAGGAGTTGAGGTGCTGAAATTATTGAGTTTGTTTATAGCCTTTTATTTTCTGTCTACAACTTCCTTGTAGTAACAGCAAGTAGATTTCCTGATATCAACCTCGATTTTCGGCACAGTTCGCGTACACGGGGTTTTCGTTTGTTTTTTTTTCCTGCACATGGCACGGAATAGTGATTCCTACAAAAAAGCTTGGTTAGGTAGTTAGTTATTTCTTTGAATAGCCGTAATCCGAATAACGTTTACATTGGATGGGGCTGTTGAGTTTTTTTCGCTTCTCTGTGATAACTTGTTAGTTAAATATGGGTTAATTTGTAAAATGCTTCCTAGTGATTCTGCACCATAAAATTCGACGGCCACCAATCGTACTGTATTTTCTTCTTTTTGTAGTCTCATGATATTTAACACTGAATGATGGTGCTAATTAAAATAAATGAAAACACTATGTTCTGTTATTAACATTAACATTATGTTCTGAAGTTAGTTTTTGAACACAAGAGAAAAAAAGTTTATTTGCTGGGTCCTTGTAAGAGTGGCATTTTCGTTGGGTGTATATAAGAAATTTGATTGCCTGAAAGTATGTAGAGTTATTTGTAATTATGACGTTCATGACTATTCATGATCGCTGTTAAGGGAGAAAATCAAAATAATTTGCAGACGTACGTGGAACCTTAGATGACTACACCTGGTGACTTATTCAGTCACGACAGTCGAAGCATTTACGAAATTGCTAAAACAACCTTACCTGGAAACAGAAAAATGATAACGGTGAAAGTGACTCTGGTGTATTTTGTATCGAAGATAGGTTCACGAATGGGAAGATGCACACCCCTAAGAGATTACTGAGAATATATTAATCCAAAGAAGGAGAAAATTGTTTAAAACCAATGGAAAAGAAGTGGAATATATTTTAAAAAGGTTACTAATTTAGAAACAAAAAATGAGTATTAAGTGACTAAACGTAAATAGAATATAACGAAAAAGAAGTGAGAAGTTAGAACATGAGAAAATATTACATAGCTATAGGAAAACAGCTATCGAGGGAGAAGAAAAAAATCATTTTTTACTTCCACATTAGCTGTTCTATTTAATGCGGATTCCAAGGAGAAAAGTAGGAATAAGGAGGATATATAGGTAACATAACGTAATATCAACTAGTGGGGCTACAACAACCCACACATTCTCTCATTTTTCTACTGCAATATTAACAAATTCAGAGTTCAACAAAAATTATATCTGTGCCTTTTTTAAGCGTCCGCTAAAAAATTTCGCTATCCGTAAAAAAATTAGAAGTTTTTTGACAAAATGTTTTGAGTAGCATTAAATTGAGGCAGAATTTACGCAGAAACGTATTGTGTTTTTTTAACTGTACTACATGGACAATTTTAAAGATACATGTATGGTTTTTAGAAGAGATTTCATTTGAGACAAAAACCTCTTAACATCAATTATTGTCCATAGGCGGTGTTATTTTTTTGCAATTTTCAAAGATGAAGAGTCCCCGAAAATAGGATTAGCGCCAAATGTTTACCGATGATTGCTACATAGGAGGAAAAATTGAAAAAAAAGGTTTGGAGAAGTTTTTGAGGAAACAATTTTTTTTTTAATTGGTGAATTTCACGCAAAAGTTCACCATAACTACTCACATTTCCGTTTTACGTGACATAATTTCTAGATCTGTTTTTAAATATTCAATATCATTCACGAAGAAATTCTTTACCTTCAATTTTGTACTTATAGGAAGACACCGAAGAAATTAAACTTTCGTAATTTTCGAAAAAACAGGTATTTCAACAAAAATAAGACCTGCATCATTTTATTAAGCGTTCTTTACGCTATTCTATCGCAAAATTTAATCAAAAAATTTCGAGCAACTTTTAGAGAAGATTGTCAAGGTTTCGTATAAATTACTAAAAAATAAGAATACCCGTTTTAAACCCAAAAAGGTCGGGTCTGTTCAGATCGCTCGTACAATATCAAGAGTCTGAAAAGAGAAAATAGTCTGATAGGTTAAGGGGCGAGTGTTGACAACCGACAGACTGACAGACTAACAGACAGACAGACGTTTTGACGTCAATCGAGTATCAAGAACCCATAAAACATCGCATCTGGCTGCATAAAGTATTATAGGAAATAATGTACTACACATAGGAACACGATTTATCCACTTTTACGTTAGCAACGCCCGGCAAAGTAAGTTTATCTGTCGAATGATCGCCGATATCTGACCCACGAATGCAACCCTACTTATTCTTACGAAATAAGACGAGAAAGTAAAAAAATGAAAGAAACTTTTGGAAGAATAAAATGCAAACTGACAAATGTGTGTAAGAAATTGACAGGGAAGTTTTAGCAGGAACTAATTGCTGGCAGTGTTCTGGACCGTGGCCGTGGGACGAGGAAGCGTATATTATCAGGATGGGGCAAAGGGCGCGCGTGGGAGAAAGCCTGGGGATAAGGTCAGTTGGTGGATTCCCCCCCCCCCCAACTGTCGGCGCGCCTCTTCCGCTTCGCTCACTTCTCGACAACTTCGTTCTCCTCCACTTAACACGTACACCACAACTGCGGCGCTCTCTGTTGCTCCAGGCGCTGGCTCCTCTCCCCGCCCTTCTCAGTGGCTCGCTTCTCCCTCACGCTCCATCTCGACATTCTTTTGCATCTTCGTTCTCCTTGCACTTAACACGCACCACGCAACGCTGGCATTCTCCCTTTCCCCACGCCTTTTCTCTTTTCTTCACTTTTATATCCTTCACCTACATTTTCAGCGTTTCGTGTACAGGCTAAGTGTCTTCCAATCGTTTCCCGCCTGCTGGTGACTGTTTTCGTTGCGTTTTGCTTAAATAATTGCAGTTACGCCCCATTTACATTTCCGTACACTTCTCACGGCTCCGCACACACCTTTTTATCACATTTCTTTCCCTCACTTCTTCACGCCGCTTATCGTTGATTTAAATTCCCTCACTTTTTAACGCCCATAAATATCTTTTTCTCCTAGCCTAACTTTCAATTCTTCACGCCTTTTCTTGCTTCTGAGAGAAACTGGTTTCTTTAAAATGCAGTTCTATATGTTCTTTCTCATTGCACAATTCCCTTTGCCAATTGCTTCCCGATTCACGTTACATATCTTCACTTCCCCCTCTCTTCACCACTTTATTGCTATACTCTGCGCCTTCTTTTCACCCCTATCGCATCCGATTTCTTCTCGCTGTTTCCCGTTGCTTCTTCTAAAGATATCCTAATTAGGTTTCTTAAAAACTAAAAAAGAGTGTTGGAAAATTTATATTCAGCGTTGTTTACTATTATGTATCATGTTTCATGCCGTAAGAACGCATACAACGGAATTGTCACATTTTTTCCTGTTCTACATACGAGTTTATTCACTAATATATTGAAAATTCAGAACGTATGGAAGAGCTCCTTCGAAAACAAACGTTAAATGTCGTACATCGAGAAACGGAGGATCGTGTTAGGAAATGAAAATCCGAAAAAGGCCCAAGAATAAGCGCCTTATGGCATTTCTTTCAACAAAATGCTTCTAAATGATTTTATATTTTATCCCTTTATGTTATTAGCGATAATCAGAAAAATATTCCTTGAAAAAGCTTTCTTGTGCTGTGTCACAATATAACAGAGACGCGAGAGCGTCGATTTCTCACGAGTCGGTAGAGCTGGTGAACGCCGAATTCGGATTACGCCTAATTAAAGGAAATCCCAGTTGGACGAGTTATTTTTATCCCTGCGTCGCAGGGTGGGCGTTTCTGGTTTCCTTCGATTTCAAGCGGAGAGAAGCGGACGCGCCCTGCTCTAATGGGAAACCGCGAGAAACTCCCTCCATCCTCTCACGGCTACCCCGTCGCACGCCCCGCCCCGCCCCGCCCCGCCCCGCCCCGCCCCGCCCCGCCCCGGCTTCACGTCGCCCCATCTCGTCCTGGCTCTCCCCGCCCCTTCCCGTTTCTCACCCTCCACCCCGCCCAGCCCCACCACACCCCTCCACGCCCCACCGCGACTACACGCCTTCTGCGCGCCGCCCGTGCCCCGCCCCCACACCGTCTCCCCCCCGCCACCCCTTCTCCGTCCTTGAATCCACCCTCACCGAATCGCGGAGACGCCTCGCTACCAATGCAAATATAACTACGACCGCCACCACCGCCGAGCTGCGGAGCCGGCGCGCCGTCGAGCGGAGTTCATTCCTGCCTTGTTCCGGCGTTCTCCCTTGTCAACTGCGTGTGTGGAGTCGCACAAAAGTCATTGCTGGAGTGCGACCAGCGTTTACGCAATGCTGGTAATTCAAACTTAGTTGAGCGAAATTCGAAAGAGCGTGAATGGAGAAAGAGAAAAGGTGAGAAGGAGAAGAAGAGGGAGAGAACACAGAGAGTGACGAGAACCCAGAGAGTGAAAGAGAGCAATTCCTTTAATTAAATCTGCATTGTCTAAATTCACAAAGCCAAATGCCAATTCAATGTTTGCCATGATTCCTAAGACCAATTAAACACCCTCTTACCTATTAATTAGGGCAATATAAATATATAACTACTATGTGAAATTTATATGTATTACAATCGATTGAAAAAATATGTTTATTTACATTTGTAACGATTTTTTTACATAATCTTGAAAATTAAATTACCAGCGAATTGAATAACTTAATTTTCAAAAATAAACGGACCCACTTGCTTTATTTCTATTTATCAGGCCATACTTACTTCTCGATTTCTCTTTTCGTTTTCCTGTTAGGTTATTTATTCATACCTACTCTCATAAACGCTCGCCTTCTGTTTTCGATGCTCATTTATCTGTCCTTTTAGTGATTTTCATCACCAATCATAAGCATATACAGTTTTTTTGATATGTTAATTTCATTCTGTGTGCCTGTAATCTGTCGTAGCCTCACTTATATTTCCTCCATTCATCTGTTCCATAATCTCGTATGCGTGTCCATTATATTTTAATTCCCCCACATGTTTCCATTACTATAGTAATTCCGCCCCGCTGCAGACTTTAATTCGTTTTCCAGAAAACACCTCAACAAGAATCTTACTTCTTCCCTTCTCTTAAATTCTGGACTCCGAATTCCATATTTAGGGGTAACCTCTATTCCCCCATCCTACGACGCCCGTTTCTCCTTCGGTTTCCGCCCGTACGCGGTCCATCGCTGCACCCATTCCTATCCTCACTGTCCCCTCCCTACCTCAAGCCGGAGCTCTCAGTCGTGCTTTCGTTTACTCGGCCGAGACCCTACTCCAGCCCTCCCACGCGGCGGCCTCTCCATCGTGCCGCGCTTCACTCCCGGTCGCCTCTTCAGCTGGCCGCCGGCAGTGTTGCCAGGTGGACCCTTCACATTTCCCCCAGATCATAATGACTAGGGGACGGATTTTGATGCCCTTAAACATCGCCAAAATGATCAATAAAATCCTCTTAAAATGCTTTAAAAATGCTCTAAAACAAAATAAAAATGACGCAAAAATTCTCACCAGTTCCGATGAACAACTCAAGCTGTTGGATACTTCACTGATCTAATCGAGGCTTCTTCCATTCCTGCGAGTGAATTCAACTTGCGAACTTTTGATTTGGACTGTTCTTTACCAGGAAATCTCTGTCTTTAGTCATTCCAAAATCGGCCGAACCGGCAATGGCGCTGATATATGTCACAAGGATTACGTTCTCACAACGGTTGTCAAAACAATTTCAGAGAGAACAAATCGAACTGGTTACTGAGTAATTCTGTGAAGAACATAAATATTATTTGAAGCAAGTAACATTAAACATGACATTAAAATCGATAAAATCAGCATAAAGTGCATAAAAAAATGTCGGCAGAAGGTTAAAAATGACTTATTAATCGAAATCGACAAAATGCAAAATAATGACCTATAAAAATGGGTCATTTTCTTTCGTCGTAACATAAAATGAAGTTCTATACTAAACGGCATTGTTCTAGAGTGAAAAGTAAAAAAAAATACTTTTCTTTAAAATCCGCCCCCTAATAATGACTACTCACTTGGGCTTGGGTCATTTGGAGCGCTCTTCCCCCTAAACACGCATAAAAAACATTAGCAATATATTCAGAATAAGTGTGTAGTTAATACCCCTGGTGGGAATATTATTGATGAAACACCTTGTAATAATCGGCTGAATATTGACATGCATGTACACGCAATGACAATTTTTCTGAAATGGAATTTCAACATTTGAAATGAGAAGCAAGCTTGTTCATGCTTGCAGATTGCACTGTCTTGTAGCCTAAGATTCTGCAAATATCATTAAAACGAAAGAAACGAATATCCTTTCAATGTTTTGTAAATGTTTATATTGATTCTTTTGCGAGATATAATATATTCATATACATGTTAAACAAATATTCTTTCGTTGTTGCAATTCTTTTACCTAAGGTATTAAAATGTGTAATTCCAATTAGTAAAGTTTTTGAATTTGTTAATAATAATTAGAAATAGTCCTCTTTAAACTGGTCAACTTTCTTAACCGATAGAGAATTCTAAAACGATTTAAAATTATTGATATTTTTCCTGCAGAAATTACAGAATTTGGTTTACAATTGTAGAATTATACCTCTTCTAAAAGAAACAAAGCCGATTGGCGAAGAAAATATTTTAAACAGTTCCGCCTTAATATCCGGCCAAACTAATAGAATTTTTGTGAAAATTCAGCTTTCTCAGTTTCATTGTTTTCTATTGGCATCAAAAATATTACATTGGTTGCTAAAAGTAAAACAACACGAAAAACCCCCAAAATCTGTAAATACTCGTAAATTCCCACTCGAAATTTACCAACGAAGTCCTAAAAACCTCCAAATTTAGGAGTTTATTTTCTTTAACAAAATATGTACGTGAAATACAGAAGAGGAGTACAATTTACGCTCGTAAAACGAGGTAAAACCCTCAACGTGGCAACACTGCGCTTGCCTGACGCGTCCCTGCCACTGGCCTCGACCTGACCTCCCCTGTGCGCGCGGCCACGCTCTGGACCAGGCGGCCGCAGGATCTCAACCGCACCACAACCTCACCTGCAGTTGCTCTCGGAGTAATGTATGCGTGGGCGGGATGCGCCCGGCGCGATAAAGAAAGCAAACCGGATTTTCCGCCAAGCCCGAGGTCGTCACATCTTCCACACAGTGGGCAGAAATGCCGCTTTCGGCTTACCGGGGTCATTATGTGAATGTTCGAGAAGATGAATTACTTTTCAGTCCATTCCGTTTTTCGTAAAGAAAAAGTGGAATTTTCTTTTTGTTTCACGTTAAATTCTTATACATTTATAGCATAAATTAGTGTAATGATGATAACATTTAACCAGAAATTAAACATAACGTTTTTGATATAATTGGATTCATTACTTCAGTGTTAAACCAACTCCCCCCAGACGGAAGCCGTCTATTGGGGGTGAGCGCTGGACTCACTCTAGTCTTCATGCAGATTAACAGGGTTTTTCGATGTTTGTGACGTTTTTTCGCGTAATTTCTGTTTCAGGCTGCGCAATTTAAGTAAAAAAGGATTTTTTCTCAAAAACTGCTCCAAATATTTTCTTTCATTTCTTCCACGGATAGAGCAAACGGCGCTTAAAAATGACATGTGTCTCATTTTCTTAGAGCATCACGACTTTACAATTATAATATTTTTAAAAATGAAATATAGACTGTCTGCTACTAAGTTTTTTCTTAATAAATGTTCTAATATTTCGTTTTATAGACAGTCATAATTACATTTATTAAAACACATATGATTGTTACATTCCAGGTAGTATCTTGTACAAGAATAGCGTGGCAACGTTTCAGAGGTCTAGTTGTCCCTCCATCATGAGGCCTTTAACAATGTGTCAGCTAAAATTGGATATTAAATAATTAATATAAATAAATATTAAAACAACTTATATTAAGATAAGATGGGTGTGATTAACGTTATAAAGAATTCACATTACATTTAAGATTTTACATGAATACATACTTACCACGGAATTGGATGAGAGAACATTATAATATTGACCTTAATTGTTGGTATCATATTGAAACATGTTTTCTGTAAATTAATAATTACTATTAGAAATCTCGTTATAACACATCCAATATTTTTATACTTAAAAATTAACATGTACGTTTGGATATTCGTAATCTAAATTAATTCAAATTGAAATTTCGAATTGTAAACGAATACATACATTTGATGAATATAGAATGAAAGAAAAATTACAAAAGTTTCAATAGTTCTTGGTAACATGGTGAACTAAAAACCTATAAAATTAAAACAAAATTATGATTATGGATAAACCAAATTTAAATTGTTTTAGTCTAGAAATTAAGAGATAAGTTAAGAAAATTTTATTTCTAAATTAAATTATTAATAATGAGAAACAAGGCAAGAGCCCAGAAAGAGAAAAAAATACTCATATGAAAGATGTAGAGGACGAGAATTACAAAAAACACATCTGAGAGTTACTATTGGACACTTTGAACGCTCCTAATTGTAATTGTTAATTTATTCTTTTAAAATCAAGGTTACAATGGAAATTAATAAAGCATTAAAAGAATATTGTGTATTCGCTGAATACTTTTTTTAGTTATCAAAATTATTTAAATATTTTTCTTTATAATGATTACATATAGTAACAATGTGTTTTCGACACAAACTCAGCTCAATTTATACATCGTATTGTGGTTATCGAGTATTCTTTTTTAAGAAAAAAAGTACATTTATTTCCTCCATATTGCATTGGTCGTGTTTGCTCTATCTCGATTTTTAATAAAAATTAATGAAACACGAAATATAAAGAAATAGCCTCTACTACTTATACACTTGCATGAAACTAAACTTTCAGGAACCCGCGAGACGTATAATTTCGGTTTCCTTCGGGTCCGCTGTTTCGTGCGCAAATGGTAATGAATGATACGTAAACATAACGTATCTATCATTGCTAGGTCCATGTTATGCGTTCTTTCACTCTGAATCTGTGTCTCAAGAGTAGTCATATGCAATAATACTGTTATTTGTGACACTAGTAAACATTTAGTGTGGAATTATGTACTAAGAGCAAATTGTATAAAGCAATTTGTTCGCCTCGGTATCAACTACAATGTAGGATCTTGTACGATTTTGAGGGTAATGCAGTTCAGGTATCTCATGTGTACAAAACTAATGCTCTCTGTTACTACTATTCACCATGTACACGGAAAGGCTGTTACTTGAACTTTTTGTAAAAAAACAAAAAAGAGGAGTAAACACGAAGGATAATGTGAAGAAAGGAAGCACGAGAAAAATTGCTAACGTGGATGGTCGTCTGGAAGCGTGGCCCTCACTTTTATGCAGTAGAAACAAAAGCAACTCGCTTGCAACTGAATTTGCAGTTGCTCGCAATATATTACTGTCGTACTTCTAATACACTAGAGGAAGCTGAAATTTCAAGAATCTATTATTGTTGTTATAATAATAATAATAATAATAATAATAATAATAATAATAATAATAATAATAATAATAATAATAATAATAATAAATTTGTAACAGAAACAATTGAAATCAAACGTGATCACAGAGCTCACCCCACGACCAACGGTGAATTAAATATTATTGATAGTTACTAATTTTCAGTAGCACTTGCACTTTTACAACTATTTCCGTAGGCGTAAAAAACTCTGTATTCGCCTGAAATTAGATTAATTTTTTACTATACATACATTTTGAAAATTATTTATCATCACTCTCACACATTTTGTAATATTTTCATATCAATGAATGGAAAGAAAGTTAGAACGATATTTTGGTAAACTATAATAAAATATACTCGAACAACATTACTTTGAAAATATACATTTTTGCATATATTATATATTTAAATAGTCACAAAACACAAGTTCAAGTTGACATCTTTAGTGTTGCGTTTATCAGATTTATTATAGTTAGTATAGTAAACTATTATTCGAAATTCAGAATCTTATGGTAGGTGAGAAAGAAATATTGCACAAGTGCAGGAACCAGAATGTTGGCCCGACGAACCCAAGTGCATAGATTGTGAATTCTGCTTTTACAAAGCGCAATGACAATATACAGTTCATTCTTGAACATGACTTGCAAACGTAAAACCAAAGTAATCGTAGAATTACAAAATTTACGTATCTATTCAACTAGATATTATCGGTATGTGCAACAAAAAAGGCACACAATTTCGAAACACAACAATGGTTCTGAAGGAACAAACATGTTCTAAGTTTAAACTCATGCTGTCCACTGGGATTTTTAATTTGAACACTGTGTATAAACTCACCCGTCCCAGCCCGAATCCAACAGCGGTGCTCCGCAAGGAAATCCGTTTACCTCCTTCCTATCAACACCTCGGCAAGACGAATTTAGTTTTTGATTTAGCCACCATCCTATTACCTCTACTTAATGCGCTTGTGTAATGCTTCCTATCTCGCCTACCGTAACTTCATATTATCTCCAAAATGTGTCACATATTCATGAAACCTTAAAGATGAACTTTACGAGAAACAAATTGAGTTCTACAAAGTTAAAGTTCGGTAACGATGCTGTCACCTCCCTTCTGAACGGCCTTCTTCTTGGATTGGGTACTTGAGCAGAAATGAGAACGGCTTTTGATGTGAAGCGCAGCATTTTCGAAATTCTTTGAAGTTGTAATGAGACTTTGAGGAATATTTCTGCGTTTATGGTCTTTCTCTTGAAATCGTAAATGTCTCTTCAGCTCATTTGGAGTTTCGAAATTTTAGTTCCTCGTAAGCAACTGGAGCTGACGCACAGTACGTCATGAACTAAAGCCGTGGACGAAGACTGGTTTATGTTTGTATTAATGGAGAGCGACTGAGTTCCTACATGAGATACCAAGAACAATTTAACTCAAGAGCGTAAACACATTTTGTAGCTTTCATCCGGTACAATATACAGCCATCCTATAATGGGCTGTCAACAACGACGTATTTGATTGGATTCAAGACATTTTTTCATATACCGTATAGTTTATACCTCTGTATACTGTCAACTACTAGGTGAACAAATTACGAGTATCTAAACAGGCATGAAATGCAAATGTAAGTTTTGAAGATTACAGAACAAAACTAATAAAATTATGTTATTACAATCAGCACATACGTATATCAAGTATGATTTTTATTACCAATGTCACACGAACGATGATGATAATAATAATAATAATAGTGATGATAATAATAATAGTAATAGAAACAACAATGTATAGAAGAATGTGTTGACGAACGTCTTACCATGTCTTGTATATCATTATATTACTTTCTTGGAAACGATTTTTTAAGTACTTCTGGAATAGAGAAAGTGAAGTGTGTATAATAGTCAACGAAATATATAGAGAAAAATTTTATATTTCCATATTTATTTCAAAAATATATAGAAATAGAAATCTTCCTTTTTGGGACCGTAAGGATATGCAACTTAGCTAATTATATTTATAGTCCCTTTTCCAAACGTATTTCCTTCCATCAGATGAAATGTAGAAGATAGAAGATGGATTCTGATTTTTTAATATTTTCATACTTTTCTGTAATTACAAATACTAACATATAAATAAACGGAAGAACAAACCAAATAAAATAAATGCAAGTGAATGGAAGTCATTGCCCAACTAAAAGGGGTTGTTAAGAAATGTAATACGCACTTATAGATGATTTCTAACAATGAAAGGAACGATAATATCAAAGTTAATAATCACAGTATTTTAAGATGACAATACATCCAGAAAAGATTCCACCACTCTTGACAAAATAAGAAGCTACCGATACTTTGAAAATTAGAAATTGCGGCACGTCCTTTAAAACTCGAGGATTCGTAATTGTTTCGTGTTCTCCTGTAAAGTCTAAAGGGTTTCGTAATTAAAAAAGTATTCCAGAATTCCTTTGAACGTATTCTTTATTCCTCGTTAATTGATGCGCTCGATTCAAAAGTGCTTCGTACGTTGGAGTCCTGTGCTCTTTATGAAAAAGTAAAACATGGTGTGAGAGAAGAATCTTCTTTGGACGATATACTGTCCCACTTTTAAAGCAATTACGAGAGTTTGTGTACGCCAAACACACATAAAAACCGGAACATTACCTGGTTTTGTGTAAGGATATGAGGCTTCATAAAGTGCAATAAGGCTAACCTCAGCTCATTTCGAGCACAGGGCAGTCGACTGGCCACCGTAACGCCTGCACTCTGCCCCCGCCACCAACTCATTCCATCTACCCCTCATATTCCTCCCTCGCTTCTTTCATACAATATTTTCCAACCTCTCGCATATAGTGCCTATCTTCCAAGTGGCTATTGTTATGTAACCTAGTATATTCTTCTGCCTCCGCTTCCTTTTGTACCATCATTTCTCTGCACTTGTATTTATTTCTGTGTGTATTCCATATTCTCTTTCTTCTCGTTCCCTACCTTGAAATATTTTATCATTTCCATTCTTGACTTTCGTTTTCATCTCCATTTCTTTGTTTTTCTTTCACTCTTTCCCTTTTTCCAACTTTTTTTCTCCCTCTCTCCATTAATTTTCTGTTATCTCGTTTTCTAACCCTCTATTTCTTTATTTTTACTCCTCCTTTGACGTCCATTACTTTTAATTACTTCGGTGTTCTCTTCCTTGTCAGCTTCTCTTCTTATAGCATATTTCTCAGTTCATAAATTTATTATTTCATAAATAAGGTATGTTTTCTCACAGTCGCACATTTAATTTCTAGTTATTTCTCTCGATTTCGAACTTCCTACCTCACTTTCTTTCCTACGGTTCAAACAGTTCTCGACAACACCGTTCTATCTTTTATTACAGTTTCTACTTGCCTCTGATTACAGCTGTTTTTTTCTTTCTTGTCTACCTTGTCTCTTTCCCTTTTACACTCTTTCCCTTTCGCGCTACAAACAAGGGTTTTTTTCTCTCGAGCCACGGCCTGCTAGCGTGATTAAACTTACGAAGTTACTTACGAAGCAGGCGACCTTAAAGAGGATAAACGAGGTTTGCTTGCGCTGTGAAGTGAATACTTTTCATTTAAAACAATTATAGAGCTTGTGCTACTAATTTTGCGGTTACCGTTTGCACTGTGCATTGTTCGGCAACAACTTTTCTTCTTCTGCAGAGCTCAGAATAGGAAAAATCATGATGTGTGTAGCAACATTCAAATGGGTTAATATTTGGCGCCAGCGCTCATTGTACTAAACCAGGCTTGGCCAAACTATGCACTATAAGCGCGAGCGCTCGCCGGCAACTCGTGAACGAGCTCACGAGCCCCGAGAGAGAAAGAAAAATAATGAAGAGCAGAAACAGCACCATGAAAACTTCAAAGGAAGGCATGGACACAGGTAGTTGCGGGAGAAGTAGACTGTGTTCACTTTGTGACCCACAAATGGTGCGTTATTAGTTAACTGTTTCCTTCTTTGGTTTAATGAGGGACGACGTTTTCAACTTCTGATGCGCTATGACAAAAACAGAGAGAAGACAAAACTGAATTTATTACCAAATTGCATGTACAAATACGGTTAGTTTCACTAGAATCGTCGTCAAAGTTTGGATATTTATCTTATACAGTCAATTCCGGTTACAATGTACTTCTGGGAACTAAATATTTTAGTTCACTATATCAGAGGATTTTTGCGACGGCGGAGAGTAAAGATGTTGCAGATACTCTTAGGTGGATTAATTTTAACTCCCCAATTCTGAGTCCATTCTACATAGTTATTTACACTTTCTTGTAGGTGATATTTAGCCAGTAATATATCGGAGTTTGTAGCATACATTGCTATATCATTTAGCGTATAATCATCAGCGTCTCCTTCCGATGAAAAGTCGTGGCAGTAAATATTAAAGGAAGTGGGTGAAAGTGCAAATCCTTGAGAAACGCCTGCGTTGATTTGGAATGTTCTTGATGTTACATTGTTGATTCGAACTACAAATTCTCTGTTGGAGATTAAAATTGTTAATATTTTTGATGAAATATTCAGAAATACCCAGATCATGCAATTTGTATTCGAGGCCTCTATGCCAAAAGTTTTCGTATGCATGGCTCGTGTCTAATAAAGCTGAAGTTGTGTGCTCTTTTCGGTGGAAACCGTGCGCTATGCCTTCGGTTAATCTTAATAATTCGTGCGAAGTTGAACGATTTGGTTTAAAACCGTACTGGAAAGGCAGAGTTGCTTTAGAGATTGTTAGGAAATGATTGAGCCTCTTCAGAATCAACATTTTCAAATATTTTAGATAGAGTGGGGAGGAGGTTTATGGGTCTGTAACTTTCAAGAATTTTAGGATCTTTGTTAGGTTTAAGCATTGGTAAGATTACAGCCTTCTTTCATTTTGGATTACAATAGTAATCCACGCGAACATCCGCGGTTCAGTTTTTGACCTATGCTTACATCGTAAATATGGTTGTAATCGATGCTCTGAGTAGTTATGCAAAGATCAACAGTGAAGAAATGTTGACTAGAAGGGGATTTCTAAAGGATCTCGCTTTGTTCCTTATGAAACCAGTAATTGGAAGGACGTTCCAGAGACAATCTGTGCCGACAGCAATACGAACACGCGGGAGTCTTCTACTGGGAATACGAAAAGTCGCCAAAGGGTTACGTGGGACGTTGTTATCTCCGTGGACGACAACGAAACAAGAGCACTTGACAGTACTGCTTAAATTGTGTCCAGTGGGTGTGCTCGGAACACATTAAGAAAATTTGTGTGAGACGTTCATCTGTTGTTGGCATTAAAACACATTCAGAATAGAGGTTTCAGATGTTTAAACAATTTTATAAAACTGCTTTATTTAAAAAACTTAATGCCCTAGTATTTCAAGTACTCAAAACATATAGAGCAAAGGACTTTACAAAAACAAACATTTACTCGCGTTTAATATATTTATCGCGTAGGAGTAAATTTTTTTTGTGTGTAGCATTTCACAAAATTTGTAATATATCAATGTTCTAATAAATTTAATAGAATATTGTATCTGATCCTAGTTTTATATACCATTAATCGCCCATATTTGAGCAAAAATACGATTTGTTCGTAAAATATTGTTAATATTTTTTTATGGATTACAAATACAATCCACGTGAGCCCCTGCGTTCCAATTTTGAGAGCAACCACTGAAGGGTTAAACGCAATATCTCTTTAAAAAAAAGCTGAAAATACTCACTCATTTAGGCATGCGTAAGCCCTAACGAGAACTCAACTTAATTACTAACATTGTTAAAGACTTATTAAAACCCAATAAAAAACATTATTGCAACCTCATACTATCACTCAACACAAGAAATAACACAGTATGTTAATTCACAAAAAAACTCAAGGTAAAAAAACTGTCTCTTCTCTAAGTACATCCTCAAGTAAACTTCGTTCAGAAACTTCGTTCATGCTTGCGAATCATTTCGAAATGACATTCACTCTGAACACGAGTTTCCGTTCGGAATGTAATACTTTATTACAAGCTACCTATTTAACTATCTGTGGTGCGTATCAAAGAATACATTATTGATCTTCCACTGAAAATTCAAAAATCGTAAAGAATCTCCTAAGAAAAAGCCTCAGGTCACGAGATAAACAACGTAGCATTAAAGAATCAATCCCCAACAGCAATAGCGTACTTAAACAACATACTTAATTCACGTTTCAGAACAGGTTATTTCCCGCAGAAATGGAACCACGCAATTATCATTCCCATTGCAAAGGCAAACAAACGCTTATAGTAACCGCCAAACCAATTTAATGACAATTCTTCCCAAACTACTCGGCAAAATTATATTAAAAGGACTGAAAAATGATATTAACCCGTTTTTTCCCGGTGTTCCCAAATGGGAACAGACTGTAATCGAATGCTTTCTCTATAATATTTTGCTTCCGGGTGATTGTTGGCCTATCTGACCTTTATCTAACAGTAGCTGAAACTTATCGGTATCCGTTGGATTGTTAGTTGCAACTGAATGTTCATTTGAGCGAGAAGTATTGGTGCATATAGTTCGCAGTATTTTTTTCTGCACACATGATTTCGAGATCGTAAGTATAAAAGATTTGCATAACTTTATATTTTAACAATAATGTTTTTAATATGTTTGGTAAATATGAATAATACTATTTGAGAAGTATGAAAAATTATTTACGTTTTATTACAAAGTTATTAGCATTTTATTTTCGTTGTTCCCTTTTGGGAACACCAGGATCATAGAGCTCTTTGTGTAGTACCGTCCCGTACTGCGAGAATTTTTTTTACTATGGTACAATATTCGAATTTTTATAGGAGGCTAACGGCGGAAGAAGTCCTTTCTTTACTGGACGAAGAAGAGTTTTCAGAGGCAGATGTGTATTTATTTCCACCAGATGACGGAGCAGATACTGAAGGGGACAGTGGTGATGAAGAAGGTACAACTGCTAATAATCTTTCAGGTAGACAGTTGCAAGCTAATGCAGAAGCACGAATCCAGACAATGAGTGGTACAAGGTACATTGGAAGTGATGATCTAGAAGATAATGATATTGAAATACCGATTGCAGACAGTGTTTTTCCCTCAAATTCAGACAATAGAAATGCAGAATCTAAGAAAATTATGAATCAAAAGTGGAAGAAGGAAGATATAAATCCTACTTTTGAACCCTTTCCAGAATTACAGTTCAATGATATACCGTCAGATTCAGTGCAATGTTTTGAATTATTTTTTGATGACACTGTTATGAAATTTCTTTGTGACATGTTTTCCCTTTATGCATCACAGAAAGGTGACCACTCTTTTGAAACCAGTTGTGAGGAGCTCAAATGTTATATTGGAATTCTGATTCTTTCGGGTTATTTGACTGTTCCAAGATGGAGAATGTTATGGGAGACAGACAGTGAGACGTACAATACCTATGTTAGTAACGCTATGAGGAGAAATAGATTTGAAATTCTAAAAAAGTA
This sequence comes from Teleogryllus occipitalis, assembly GCA_011170035.1. NCBI lineage: Eukaryota > Metazoa > Arthropoda > Insecta > Orthoptera > Gryllidae > Teleogryllus > Teleogryllus occipitalis. The sequence continues at coordinate 18,767 of BLKR01012378.1, forward strand.
TTCTCATTGCGCTGATAATTCTAATCTTGATAAAGGAGATAAATTCTCTAAATTAACACCTCTGATTACTTTTTTGAATGAAAGGTTTCTGAACCACGCGCACTTGATAGAAACATTATCAATTGATGAAAGTATGGTTCCGTACTATGGCAAGCATGGAGCAAAGCAGTTCTTGAAGGGAAAGCCAATAAGGTTTGGCTACAAGATGTGGTGCATCTGTGAGCCCTTAGGTTATCTGCTGCAATTCTACCCATACGGAGGAAAAGACAAGGACAGGCCGCGGAACGTCAGTTTGGGTGAGCATGTCGTCCTCAAATTGATTGACAAGCTACCAAAAGCTCCATACAAAATATACGCAGACAGATTTTTTTCGTCTCTTCCGCTGGCTGCCAAACTGAAAGAAATGGGCATTGGTTATACTGGTACAATAATGTCTAACAGAATAGGAAAATGCCCCTTGGCACAAAACAAAAGTATTGAGAAACAAAAATGGGGTGCAATTGACTACAGTTCAGAAATAAATTCAGGATGTGCTGTAGTAGTGTGGAATGACAATCGTCCAGTCCATGTGGTAAGCAACTGTGACACTATATTTCCGATTACTGAAGCAAGTAGGTGGTCTCAAAAGGAAAAGAAAAAAATTATTGTACCTCAGCCTCATGTAATTTATTGCTATAACAAATATATGGGCGGAGTCGATCGAATGGACGAGAATATTTCTAATTACAGAGTATCCATTCGATCAAAAAAATGGTGGTGGCCAATATTTGTATTCTGTATAGATACGTCTGTGCAGAATGCTTGGCAACTTTACAGAAAAGGAAAAAACAATCCAGTTTTGGACAGCTTGGCGTTTAGAAGACACATAACTCAAACTTACTTGCAGAAATATGCTGTACCTCCGTCATCGGGCGGTAGGCCTAAAACTTCAAAACCTCTACTAAAAAGAACCATATCAACAGTGAGATTTGACTTGAAGGATCACTGGTTGGTGGATGCAGCAAAACAAAACAGATGTGCCATTTGCAAAAAAAATTCCAGAAAATCGTGCGAAAAATGCAAAGTAAACTTACATGGGCATTGTTTCAAAGAATATCATACCAAATAAAACATTTCACATCAAAAACATTTGCTTCACTTGTGTTCTTCATTGTGTAATTATTTCTAAAAAAAAATGTATTTCAGGTTTGATTTTATTTTTTTGTTTCTGATATTATATGTTATAAATAAAATATTTCGAATAATTGTGAAAAAACTTAAATATTCCTGAAACATTTACCTAAAACAAATGACATTTGCGGCAATTTCGAAAATCTTTAGTGTCCTGGTGAACACAAACGAGAAAATTGTATACGACCCCATTCGCTCCTGGTGTTCCCATTTGGGAACAAGGCATTTTACCGAAATGGTGTGAGGTATTCGAACAATATATTATTTTCCATCATTACTGAAGCTACATCAACATTTTAAAACATATATTTGGTCAAAATATTCAAAATAAAAAACTCG
>BLKR01012379.1:0-20270 GCA_011170035.1 Teleogryllus occipitalis
TCTCAACTCAAATAATATGCAGTTTATTTGAGGATTGACTCAGGCACCTGAGCAGTCAGGCAGCAAAGTTAAAAATTGCAGTTTTACCACATTGCTTTAATCAATATTTGAACTTGTGCTATCTTAAAGTAGGAAGTAATCTACTGTTAGGTTCTAGAATAGCACAATTTAACAATCGTTTACCCTGTATTAAAACCACCCTGCAATACTCTGCTCAATACAACAACCCTGCACTTCAATCCACCACGTGTTAATTTACTGCATATCGACGATGCTTACTAACTTTCATGCGTTCAAGTAGAATTATCATAGATCAACTTAAGTGTTTAAAAGCGGTACAACGCATCAAATTAGCTCAGTTTTAATCTTCTTTTTTTCTGCCATCAGATCGCGGTGTAACCTCAAACCTCAACTCGTTACACTACGAATCCAAATAAGAACGGGAACGAAGTGGCATTTTCGCAGTCAATGGAAAACTATTAAATTGGAAAGCGGTGTGCACCTCGGGTTGATTACGCCAAAAAGCACGCTTCCTGCCAGCCCTCTGCACGTCCGACAATTTGCGTGGTCGCATAACGAACACAGCCCAAGTCACAGCTGCACCGCCTGCTGGCGCCAGCCCCACTCCAATTCCAGCTCCCTGTCCCGCTACCAGCAGGTCCCCGCTTTCGGCTTTGCCACCGCTGCCGTCCCCACTCCCGGCCTCGCTCCCGGCCTCGCTCCCGGCCTCGCTCCCGGCCTCGCTCCCGGCCTCGCTCCCGGCCTCGCTCCCGGCCTCGCTCCCGGCCCCGCTCCCGGCCCCGCTCCCGGCCCCGCTCCCGGCCCCGCTCCCGGCCCCGCTCCCGGCCCCGCTCCCGACCCCGCTCCCGGCCCCGCTCCCGGCCCCGCTCCCGGCCCCGCTCCCGGCCCCGCTCCCGGCCCCGCTCCCGGCCCCGCTCCCGTCCCTGCTCCCGTCCCCGCTACAGGCCCCGCTCCAGGCTGTCGACTCTGATCTCGGCTCGATGCAATTATAAACTTTACGAGAGCCTATTTATTTATTTATTTATTTACGTCAAAAAACAGTTAAAAACTGCGTATGACGGGTTATGAAAAGTGAATTGTGTGCAACATTTTCAAAATTCTGTGATCCCTACACTAAATCATATACTACTTAAGTTTTTAATTTTGAAAGGGAGAAAAAAAAACAAAAACTCCCATGTAATAAAACCGATTTTCATGATAAATAAGCAATAAATTTTGAATTTTGAAAGGGAGAAAAAACAAACAAAAAAAAACTCCCATGTAATAAAATCGATTTTCAAGGATAAATAAGCAATAAATTTTGAATTTTGAAAGGAGAAAAAAAACAAAAAAACTCCCATGTAATAAAATCTATTTTCAAGGATAAATAAGCAATAAATTTTGGCTCTTATTACTTCCTGCCGCGACAACATGGAAACGATAATTTGAATAATTGTATTTCCCACTGAATTCTAGAAGACGTGCACAGAAAAATGAAGTTACATTTATGTCCAGAAGCAAAACAAGGGGCCATCTCAGCATTTGCTCAATGGATCAGGGAAACTGGACGAAAAACCTGATCGAGATGGGGGTCATTGACTCGGAAGCTGTGTTACAATAGTTGTTACATGTTGTTTATACTCATTTATACAGTCCAAATGGTAATTAATGCATTATGTATCATTGTTAAAATTAATGTTACTTTTCTGGTGATGCTCAGTATGTATGCCTATGTAAATAGCCTATGTAAATAGTAATTGAAATTTATAATGTATTTCATTTTCTAATTATAACTGAGTGGACTATGCAAGTAATTGTATATATGTTCAGTAACTTATATCAACAATGTATGGTAACTCTTAAATACTTTCTCGTATTTTGAATTTAAAAGTTTTGTATCTTAAAAGCACTCCGCACTCCACTCGCACAGACTCGCATACATGCGATTTCTCGACATTCTCGGAATCGAATTTCCAAGAGGGTAAATGGTAATTGTGCGTCGCCTTGTTACACTGAGGACGTTTCTGAATAGCTTTTCAAAACAAAGCGGATTGTAGAGGACAATCTACTAATGACATGACTAAAGGTTCTACTAATTTCGAAATTAAGGGCAGCCTGACGTTGTTGCCCGCTTGACGACACAAGAACGGAGGAATTTGAAATTGATGTATTACCCTGAACTTGCCGGTTTGGCGAATTGCTTGCCTCTCAAGTGATACCCTAGAAAACCTAGTTAACTTTTCCTTCAAGAACGGGTGAGGTGATATTGTTAAGGTTATAAATAGGGAGAGTTAAAGGAACCAGTAGCGGTCATAGGAATATTTTCAATTTTTGAAAAATCTTTGGGCTACAGTAGTAAATTCCTTATGTGAAGCAGTTTAGATGGCTCAGGGCATCAACTGGTATCACCGCAGTGTCTCTGACCGGTAGATCCTAGAGTCCCGACGGAGGCAGGGTTTTGGAATAGAACTAGCTAAATAGTAGCTCCGCCCTGTTCAGCCGCTGTGTCGTTGAGGTGAATGCTAGCGGCCAGCTGCTCTGATCGCTAGTTTTCAGTGGTTTCTCCGATCAACACCAGGCGAATGCCGGAGCAGTATCCTAACAAACGGGCCACAGACCACGCGCGATATTTCTTCCTCTTCTTTGTTTTATCCTCATCCCTTACTTAGACACACACATAATACACAACTACATATGTCGAGATTGATTGTCCCGGCTGGGGTGGGCAGTGTCCCATTGGTGGGAGATACTTGGTTGAGAAGAACCCCCAAGCCGATGTGTAGGTCGGTGCCGGATCTTAACAACCAGTGGGAAAGATGACCGGCACCTCCCGTGATAATACATGCACTACACTTTCGAGACTAATGCATTTCGACCATAGCAGTTGATGCGCCAATAAACACGAAATTATCACTCTTTATGTAATACTCAATGGGCTATTACCATACCTCTTTTTGAATAGATTCCTTTCCTAAAAATCAATATTATTAATAATAAAGTAATATTATAATGAATAATATTAATTTATTTCTAAAATCGTTTTCTTCTTAAATTTACCGGGGTTTGGCCAGAAGACATGGCAACTACTTTTTTCGAAATAAACTTTTATTGGATAACACAATTTTATTTGTCGCCTGAAAGAAATGCCGCACTAATTTGTACCCGAGAACAGATGACTGTCTGCGCAGATAGCAATGTGAAATCACGTTGTACGACTGCCGCCGTGCCAGATGAATGTAACCCGTTTCAAGGAGTGCTCATACTCCCAAGATAGCCGTTCTCCATGGGAAAAATGCCTGAGAATGTCATAGGGAATGAGTGGAAGCCCTTGAGAAGAATGACCTTCCTTACGGGTCAGTCGCGAGATGAGAAGGAGCCTTTATGCCAGGCCGCGTAGCAACCAATGATCGGCAACGCCTCGACGGTACGACTTCTGAGTATGCGGGCTGATGTGGCACGTGCGGTAATCGAGCATCTCCCTAATTGGGCCTTTAGAACGGGTATGTAATGCTTTTGGAATGTTGTGAACTCTTATATGCTAAAATGCTTTGGAATATGACATCAGTACTGTTATTAAAAATTCCTTAATAAATATAAGAAACACAATTTCGGTGTTTCGTTAAATGTTCATGCACTTAGTTCATACCTTGTTCTTCCCTGTGTATATTTCATATTTTCCACCAGCGCTCGTATTCTCACCAAAGAAAAAATAGTTACCATGACTTATGCCCCAACCTTCGTATTTGCAAACCAATTTTCACTTAGTAGTCACCATTTGAACATCGTATAATTTCGGTAATGGTAAGATGCTTTACTCACTAATGAGTCTCACCCATCGATATTCTAGCCCCTGAAGTGTTTGAGACACTTGAAGTACAAACTAGTGCAACTAAAACAGCGCGTACTTTCCCGCCTGTATTTTCACGCTAAATTACGCGAAAAGTACTAAAATTTTCGAAACATTGTACATGATATTTCAAAATCTATCTTTAAGGAATATATTTTATTGAGGGAAAATCTATATTTTTAATATTTTAGTTGTAGCAAGGGAAACACCGAAAAAACGTTGAACTTTTGCAATTCTCGAAAAATCAGGATTGAACAGGTATGAACAGTTTTGGAGCAGAAAATATACTTCGCCCTTAAATTTGTGTATTGATTTTAATCGTTTAATGTCATGTGACAGTGTGTTCTAAAATAATGTAGATGTATTATTTGTGCTTTTTGTAGTCAGCCGTTGATACTGACACCTGATGAATATAATTACTACGTCGAGTATAATAGCTATAGATATTTGTATTGGTTGAAAATCGGTTTCCGCCCTTGAGAAGTCACTTTATACAAAAACCATTGACTCACAAATCAAGACGCAAGGCAATGGTAGATTTTGGAGCTAAAGGAAGAGTGGTATATAAGAATCACGTGAGTGGGATTTTCTTATTATTGGTACAATTCTTTTCTTTAATCTAAAAGTCCGAGAACTGTAGGATGCTACTAGGGGTGTATTTTTTCGGGATACTACAGCTAGCTGTATTTTCCGATGAAGTTACCCCAAATCTGGAGAAAAGAAGTTGAGATGTTGGTCGATATGATGGAAAGTATATGCGTTTTGAGATGTTTCGGAATTGGCATTTCATCACGACCGTAGCTCAGTGTAAATAGACTATTCCGTACACTATGGAACTACTTCATCGATTAGAGAGTCAAACCCGTTTCTGCAAAACGTGAAACACCGACTAAACAAAGCTGGGCGAAACCAACCCTAAATTAACATCGACCTAGCTAATAAAAAATAGCCTAATAAAAAACCTAGCATAATAAAAAATTGTGAAAGTGCAGTGGTAGTCGGTACATTCAACAGTTTTTGTCTTCACAAAAATACTGTTCAACAAAATTCGAATTGTCAGTCTTAACAATAGCAAAGTTGTCAAACAAATTCTTATTACTGCTGCAGACATTCTGTGCTATTTTGGAGTACGGATTGAAGATTAGACGATTCAATGGTAGTTTATTTAAGTATACGATGGATAATGGTGGGTGTTTGCCTCCCGCACCGTTATCGCAAGGTAATGAAACCAGTAACTTATGTTGAATACGAACCCACAACCCCAGTGGGAAGCAGTTGCCGTCACAGTTTCCTGCGCTAATTAGATCATCGTGTTGTATTTGCGAAGCGGTTAATCGTGTTGCTTGCGCCACTGAGCCCGTGCTTGCCCGCTTGCGCCCGGGCATGTTCTCGGGCCGGGCATGTCATTCTGACTGCGTTCCCGCCGGCCTCTCTATCGAGGAGGTCAACTTCGTGTTTCAGGAGTGTGTACCGAGCGATGAGGGTTGCGTGCGATAAACGACCCTGATTGCACCAAGTTTAACATCCGCAGCAAAGCAAACTGAGCGTTAGTCATTCATAATGTTTGTTTTCTGACCCATTAGGTGATAATGTATATTGAATATTTGCTAATAAGTTGAATCATGAACGCTGTCATACTACACTGGTTTGAGCCGGCTTTGGTAAATTCAAATTGAACACTATTTCATTTCACTAGAGGTTTAATGCATAATAATTGTAATTTACATGTCAGAGCGATTACTTTCTAATTCCAGTGAAATTACAATTAAGAGGAACCGGTCAGGTGGCCCTGGGGCGTGAAGCATGTGGGCCAAATAACGCGTTACACCAAGTCAGTGGGTCTGAAGCCCACATAAGACGTGTTTTCAGGTGTGAGTGTGACAATGAGGCACTCTCAGTCCTGCTTGTATCTCCCTTGTCCTTATCATTTGGCTTTACACGGTAGTATTAAAAATAACGATGGTGCTATGTGATGGGTATTCGGCCTATGGCAACAGAGCAAGTAACCGCAGAAATATACAAGTACTACGGGAGGGGGGTACGGACTACCTCCGACATCATGAAACGTGCAATCCAAAATGGGCCTATATGCTCCCTAGGAGGTCAGGTGTAGAGGGGGAAGAGATGCATTGGTCTGGGTTTCACCAAACTTAGTAACGTTGGACATAGAATACTCATGGAAAAAAATGGTTGTTTAACTTGAATGTTGTTGAACCATGGACCAAAAGGTCGCTCGATGGCTGTCAAGTCAATGGTCACGTAAAACGGATACATTATTTCCTCATTATAAACATAAATAAAACGGTATATTACTATTTAGACACACGTTTCCCCTTTTAATTGTTATATTATTTTCTTGGAAATTAATTTTTCCTAATGTCTGACTGTTCTTCTGTTTCTAATGGACGAAGTTACAATGTTTACATATAAAAGAAAGATGAAAAGAACTAATATGAAACCCTGCGGAACCGTTGCTCTTTCTTTCTCTTTGCAATCGACATTTAAGGGAAGAGGATATTCAATGTGGGGCAGTACTACGAATTTTATATGAAAGTAATTTTGAAATGAAAATGTTATGGATGACGTCAAAAGCTTTCGAAACATCTAAAATTATTTCAATGTGTCCTTAATTATGATCTATTAATGATCTTTACGAAAAGAAAAAATGTTCGTATACCTAGATTTTGATTTTCTTAAACCATGTCGGGAGACTAAATAAGCTTCACTTTCTCTGAGAAATGATACCATTAGTAAATTGAGAAGTCTCTTTTTTCGAAAACTGGTAAAAGAATTGAAATTCAGTTTTTGCGTTTTTTAAACACTCCCTCAATTTTTGCTGTTTTGAAAACTTTCAAAATATTCCAGTGCATAAAAGAACATTGAAAATTTTAATTAACGAGTGTATAAAGGTAGGCGTTTACTTTTTAAATAAATCACCCGGAAATTCATCCAAACTTGTAAAATAATTATTTTTTGTTTACTATTCTAAGTATTTTACTGGAAAAATTTTGGGAAACAAACAGCGGATCGAAATATTTGAGGGAAACGTATGATGTAGAATTTTGTGATTTTAGTCCCTTCGTGAGCTCGTAATTCTCGAACCGTGTTGGTTGAAGAGACTTGCAACGTTTACCCAATCGCTCACCTCTTGTTCATTTTCTTTTAAAACAAAATTCTCTACATAGTTTCAAAATGATATGTTCACATTTTTAAGACATTCCACATTGATTTAGTTTTGTTATTAGCGTTGAAAATATCCCTATAATTTTTCATTATTTTGCCTGTGCTGTTACAGATTTTAAAACTCTTTTATAGCCTGGGGCAGTAGACATGGTAATCTTCCGATACGTGACGATGTTTTGAAATGAGTGCTTTTGTGTATACACGATGTTCTAATTCCTCGTGTTATTCGAGTACCGCTTTTCCATTAAATGTAAAATTTAAAATTGTGTTTTTATTATATTATCATTATAACTATAACTATTATCATTATGACATTATATTATTATTATTATTATTATTATTATTATTATTATTATTATTGTTATTATTATTATTATTATTATTATTGTTATTATTATTATTATTATTATTATTATTATTATTATTTACATCGAATATAAACGTTCATTGCCTCGAGGTTTAGCTCATTGGTCAGCGTAGTCGCTTTCCATGACGCGACCTCAGGTTCGATTCCCGGTCGAGGCAAGATTATAATGTGCGTTATCCTTGTACTCTCCCAGAATATGTTGCAGTGTGAAAATTAAAAAACTCGCTTCTCAGGTTGAGAAGGCCGGGACGCTGCTGGGAGGCCATGGCCCGTACGCGGGCTGTCGCGCCAAGTACAGACAGACAGAAAGACTGACAGACAGACAGACAGACAGATAAGTGTTCAATAGGTCATACGGGAAACTGACAGCTCTTATTCAAATCATGTGTTGGCCTCTTCCTTCCTTTCTATTCTTCCTAGGTAGGCAAGAACAAATGTGGTAAGCGTAAGCCGATTTTTTGATTGATTTGTTTTGTGATGTTGTTCTTCCCCCACTGGATTTTCCCAATCCATGTATCTCCCTCCGGTGGGGTAACGCACCGGCTGGGTCAAACTCTAAACTCCAGACTAGTCTGCTGACATGTGCGGTTGATAGTGCGTATAAGTGCGTGTGTGTGGGAGGAGAGTTGGAGACAAGGATGAAGAATGAGATGTTGCGCGCGCTTTTGTGTCTCGTTTTCACTGGTGCTGCTCCCCTTCTCTCATGGTACTAATCGAAGAACAAAGGTAAACTACCGATAGGACTAGTCAACTGCTAGAATTGTCCTTCAATCAGCGGCTGAATTCCCCCTAGCTATCTAATTAGGGTCTAATATTTTCCCACCATCGGAACTCGAATGCTAGAACTTCCTGGTGAGAAGCACTACAATGACATTCTGTTCTTGTTTCTGGGATAACCGTAAGATTAGTACTGATAATGAAAGAGGATTTGGGTTTTTTTTTCCTATTTCATATTCCATTTCAAAATCCCTGGGTGTTGTCCTGAAAATATCTCCTGAAGAGAAACATAATATAATAAGACTGCCTCCCTGAAAGGTTCCTCGCCTTATACTCAGTTCCTTGGTGATGCACCTTTCTCCAGCTAACAAACATGTAATCGTTGTATGACAGATTGCTTTACAGATCATGATGAGGTTGACTTACTGTACGTTTACCTCGTTCAAACGAATGGCATTCAGAAGCGGTCACCTGATATCAATTTCTAAAGTCTATTTAAATCTAGACGTAAGTTCTTGGATGCATCAAAAATCGTTCAAAGTTTCATTCCTGTAAAAGAAACATCTATAAATTGTATGTTCTCAGTCACCTAGAGTTTACGGTTGATTAAAAAACATTGAGTCGCATTCTTTTGAATATATTTTCTTACATTTTTGTGCATTATTAGCCCTTAAGAAATACCAATAAATGGACATAATTGAAAGAGAACTACATTTTTAACAATGGCATTTGTCTGTGGCAAAAAAAAGAACAAATTTACTAGGATACAACAAAAACCTATTTTTCAACAAAGTTTCTTTTAAAAAAAGAGACCTCTCCGAATTTACAGAAGAGTAGGGTTTGGAGAATGCAACTCCCATCGCAATGGGCGTCGAAGCTGCCGCAACTCGGAGGCTGGCGTTTCCCACACCACGGGTGGCGCGAGCGTGTGTACTTTGGTCGCGGCAGCGACGGATGTGTCGGCGCTCGTACACGTTGCACAGCCGCCGCAGTTGCCGGCGCGAGCTCGCGCAATCAAGCGGCTGTTGACTCGCGGCTAATTCCATTACGACCGACGACGCAATGACGCGTCGTCTCGCGCTGCACCGCGCCACGCCGCGCGGCGCGTTCGACCCTCACCGTCCTGATCATCGCCGTCTTTCTCCGTCCTGCTCCGATCATTTTCAGTGCAGCTCCTGACGGCGGCAGGAATTTCGACACTAGCTTGTCAACTAGGTCGAATTCTGTCGCTGTCTGGAGGAGAATTCTAGCGGCGGGCTGCTCTGATCAGTGGTTTTCCGTGGTTTCTCCGGTCAACACCAGACAAATGCCGGGGCAGTACCCTAATAAACGGGCCACGGACCGCGCGCGATCTTTCCTTCCTCTTTCTAGTCCTCTCCTCTCACCCCACACACACTTACTCTAACATGCACTTCAGTACCACATATTCCGGGAGACGGGTGGGGAGCTTGAAACCTATCCCGGCTGGGGCGGTGCCCCGCTGGTGGGAAAGTCCTGGTTAGGGGGAAACCCCGCTAGCCGACGGTAGGTCGGCGCCGGATGTCGCCATCCAGCGAAGGAAGACCACTGCCACCTCCCGATGAAAAACATGCACCACACTTACGGGACTAATGACGTCAGCTGTTGACGCGCCCGGAATCACTAACAAACCAAGCAGCCAAAAATCCGATTATTTCCGCCTCGTTCCTAGGCATGCGACATAGCCAAAAAAACATTGATGTTCAAGGTTAAAACATCGATATTAATAAAATATCGCTCCAAAACCATAGATGTTTTTTAAACTTGGATGTTTTTACAACTGCATTAGTAACCATTAATGTTCACGTAAGGGTGATTTGATTTGAAGGTTGTCGCGTTTATTAATTTTTAATTGAGATTTGATTGACAATATGCTAAAAAATACCAGGATATTTAATATTTTGATTATCTCATTGAATAATTAAAAATATATGTAGACTGAATTTATGAGAAATGAAAACTCGATTTTAATTATTCTCACTGTTGATCACGTAGGTCTTAAGAATATTCTATTTATGAATGTATGAAAATCATTACAGGTTTGTATTATAATGGTACCTTCTTCATTAGAAAATAAAAATATCAACTATGTGAAAGCAAAGAACACAAAAACCGATGTTAAAAATTGTCAACTTAAAAATATCGATGTTAAATCCATCGATGATTTCGAAACATCTCTAGTCGTCCTGCGTCGCTTGTGCCGGGAAAAGCCAGCACGCGAGGAGAACGCACAAGGCTGCTGCGTGTTCTAGTGCACCTACGTGCACTAATGCTCTAGGAGCAACGGACGAGCGGGTTGATTGACGGGACTGCGACCATCCAGACCTCCCGTCAATCAACCCGCTCGTCCGTTTCAAAAAAAACCTGCGGGACCTTCCCACCCGTTTTGAAACGGGTATTCGTATGCGAGGCAGACCCGTATGAAATGTGTCAATCTGTAAGAAGCGGTACTACCTACGGAACTTTTCATACAGAAAGATGCCAAACAATTTTAACGGGTTCTGTATGAAACAGGTTGAACGGTTTGAACGGGTGCCCATATGATACTGTTCTTTCACTCTTTGCGAAATTGCCGGGGAAGGTAGATAAGTGGAAGAATTACATTTATTCATTAATTTTATTTTCTTGTGTCATTTGAATGTGATAAAAACATTTGAGCATAATCAGAGTTTTCATATAACTTTTATTACTCAGATGACTCTTAAACCAGTTAATGAGTTTAGTTGGTCTCTGGGTCGATAGCTTCTTTTGTTGAATAAATTATACTACATTTATAGTATTTCTGGATTCAATGAAGGTTCATTGTGTACGCTGGCAAATAGTATGGCAGATTTTGTATGATTTGGAACTCAAAATATTAACAGGATTTACTGTATATTGAACCTCTATTTTGCTTGTAATCCACGAGATATTTCTCTTTTAGTATTTATTTATTTAAGGTAATATACAGGTAACTATCCAAACTGATGAAGCCCGAATCGGCGATAACATAATTAATTGATATGTTTCACATCAAAATGATTCACATCTCATGTAAATCTATATGTAACATCACATAATATCACAATAATTAGCAAATTTAGCATATTTGGCACAGTTTTTGAAAAGGAGAAACAAAGTTCGCATATCAATGAAGTCTATGGCCTTCCTCGTTGAAGTGATCACCATAAAGTCTTTTGAACATATGAAGTCTAGGAGCTGACGCCACGTTTTGGGGCAGTGCGTTCCAGGTGTCGACAACTCGGTTACCAATGAAGTTCTTGTACTATATTAAATTATATGTAGATTTTACAAGCTTCATACCGTGCCCTCATAATTGTAGATTTCCAGAGCACTGAAAAATACTACTAAGATCGGAGTTGTACTGCTCTTGCAAAATCTTGAATGTTTCAAACATGTCGCCGCGTTGTCTCCTTGCAAGTAAGAGTCTCGCCAGCCGCCCGAAGCCCGAGTCTCGCCAGCCGTTAATCATAACCCATTTTCTTGAGGTCTGTGGAGATGTGTATTTTCTAGTAGATTATTCTAGTAGATTTTTCTAGTAGATATATTTTCTTTGTATATTTTCTAGTAGATTTATATCTTGGAGAAAGTAAGGGTTCCAAATTGCAGTGCCAAATTCAACTATCGGGAAACTGTATGTTTTGTATAATAAGGTAAATACATCGCTTCTTAAAGGCTGTACGCTATGTAAATATAGCCTTGTTAACCTTTTTTGCGATGTAGCTCACGTGATGTTCCCGTTTGAGGTCGTTAGAGATCATAATCCCCAGATCCTTGATGACCTTGGTCTCAGACAAATTCCTTCCTCCCATTTGGTAATTTCGCTTTGGGTTGGATCTTCCAATATGCATAACCCTACATTTTGTTTCATTCAGAGGTAGCATCCAAACTCTCGACTACTCTTAAACACCATTCAAGTCATCTTGGAGGTAGAGGTAATTCTCGAGAGGGTTTGGATAGAATTTAGTATAATCTGCATACATTTTGAAGTGGGAGAGCATACCGTTCGGCAAATCTCTAGTATTCAAGATGAATAGGATCGATCCCAATACCTTGGAGAACTCCACTGTAGATTCTCTTCTGTGATGACTTCTCTCCAATTCGCACACAGAAACGGCGATCCTCAAGGAAGGACTGAATCCAGTGCAGAAGCTTCTCCTTTGTGCTAAATTGAGCAAGTTTGTGATGCAACCTTCGGTGCGGTACCTTATCGAAAGCTTGGGAAAAGTCCAAGTAGATTATATCTGTAGGGTTGCCGTTATCTAGATCTTTTGTCCAGTCTTGTAGTGAAGATAGTAAATTTGTTATTATTGATCTCCCTGGGACTAAGCCATGTATGTCGCAACAAATCATGTTATCCCTCGAGCCGGCTTGCCTGAATTAGTCACACCGTTGCCTTCTGTGCAACATTGAGATTTTGATTAAATGTGCATTGGAAGCAGAAACCTGTTTATGTAACTACAGTGGGATATTTTAAATAATTTGGGATAACTGTATCACATGAAATTATGAATTATTTTTATACGTTTGTGAGTAATAAAAATGTATTCCATTCTAATCCATAATTACAATTATACGAACGCATTTGACATCAGGGAAACATTTTTCTGTGTTAAGCATGAAATACTCATATGAACACATTTTGCATGCTGCTTGTTTATGAATTGTGACATTTGACAACCTGAGCTTGCTTGGCGACACCATGCATTTGCCATTTTTTACATGCTGTTTTATTGCATCACGCAAGAGTAAAAACGTATCTCATTATGCGATGGTTTTAGGATTTTGGAACAAGTGTAAAATATCAGAATTGATGGGGAAGGAAAGAATTTCATAAGCGTAGTACTTTCATGAGGAACAACGAGATATCGGGAGTCACAATAGAAAACAATAGAAACCGAAGAATTATCTCACTTTAATAAAAAACCAACAGGCAAAGCAAAACTTATTTGCCGATTTGAAAACTGAAAATGATGCCAATGTCTACAATATCGCTTGCATGGACGCGACACGATCCGTTCCGGGAAACGTTTTATCGCAGGGACAAGAGTCCTACGTAGTTATATCGACTCACAGTGGAATGAACGAAGCACATGGGTCAGCACAACTCTCACTAAGGACGCCAGCAAAAGGCTCTATGTATGTTCATTCTCACCATTGGATGTTCAATTCTCGGAAGTTGGAATACTCGGTTAGGTCCGCGAATGCAAAAATTCACGAGTCCAAAAGCAAAAGCTTTACGGCCTTGTTTATTTCGTTTGTGCCTATTCCACTTATTATGTGGTAATGTTGGGCACTTGTGCTTAAATGCTCTAGGCAAATAAGATGGTGAAAAGTGCTCCCGCTTTAAATTGAAAATAAAATTTTCCCCCAGGATTGTGACCAACAAAAAAAAAAACATTTTTTCACGGACTTTTAGATTCCTCCCCACACATCCTTCGTAATAACGAAAAACGTGTGTTTCTTACTTTATTTCTTTTTTCATTGAATTAGCTGCATGACTTTCCATAAAAATGACTTCTTTATGTGAATTTTCAAAAATATCTTTTTTATGATTTCACTGGCCGCGAAATCCAAATTTGTAAAGGGATTTGAAAGCTTTGTTTTTTTTAAGAAGAGCAGGTATCTCTCACCAGCGGGCCACCGCCCCAGCCGGGGCAAGCTCTAAACTCCTGACCGGTCTCCCGGCATGTGTGGTAGTGTAGTGCATGTTAGTGCAATTGTTTGTAAGGGGTAAGGATAGAACAAGGAAGAGGAAGGAAAGTACCCCGTTTATAAGGGTACTGCTCCGGAAATCACCTGGTGTTGACGGGAGTAACCACGGAAAACTGAATGAATCTGTGCGATTCTCTCTGTCACTCTGTGTCTCTGTCTGTCTCTGTCTCCATTTTTTGTTCTACTGCTCTAAAACATTCAGTATATCGTTTCAGCGTTTCACTTCAACTTTGATCAAAATAATGGTTTTAATTCTTGTGCGAAGCAATAATATGGCACAGTCGAAACATTTGAATTTATTGTGCTAGATTTGCGATCTTTTCGCATGTTTTGCCTCAGCGTCATTACGTCACGTATTGACGTCAGAATATTTGCGTATTCGTACGAGGTTATTGAGTTCTGCATGCTTTGTATTATTGTTAGAATTATAGAGGATATAATACTTGATATGTAGTTAGTGATTGAGTGAATTATATTCTGTAGAGTTGGTGTGAAGGTGTTATTGTTGTTCGTAGGGTGATTGTTGTTGGTTGAATTAAATGTTTGGTTTGTGGTAGTGTTAGGATGGGGTGATTGTGTTTGGTTGTTGTAGTTTATTTGAGTGAAGTTTGGGATTTCTCTTACTTGTGGGAGTGAAGGGAAGTTTGTGAGATTAAATGGAGGTGATGGTGTTGGTAAAGGATTTTCTATGATTCTCTAAGACAAAATATTTTGCCATTTTTCAATTAGTTTATGATAGCATGAGCATTCATGAGACCGAAGGTCTCCCCTATGTGCTCCATTACATAGTTTACATTTTAGATTATTATTATTTTTGGTGGGGCATTGTGCAGTGAAGTGTTCTTCGGCACAGAATGCACGAAATTATGTAATTACAATGGTTGCGGGTATGACCGAAATCCAAGCATCTCATGCATTGAATTGGACCTTTTTTCTGGTTTAACTATTGAGTTGCACACGTTATTGATTTCGAGAACTGATTCTATTTTGTATTTATCATTAAAATCTATTGCTACCACTGGAATTACTACATTATTTTTCATTAATCTAGTTACTTTGATTACTGACTGAAACTGGGATTATACGTATGCTAATATTTCTTCTTCAGTGATTGATGGGTGTATATTTTTTGTCACCATTGAAAATTTTTTTCTCGAGGGATCACTGTAGGTATGAAATTTTTTCTTAGTTTCAACAAAATATATTACAGCACTACGGAAATCTTGTGTGGTCCGGAATAGAATTTTCATTTTGCCTTGAATACTGTTGTAAAGTTATTAGATATTTTATTTTTAATTTCACAAATAAGAACTAACTTTGTTCGAGGTCTGTAGATCCAATGTAAGATAATTTTAAGCCTAGTAAGATGTGCAACTGTTATTTGAAAAACCTTTTCAACTGAATATAAATGAATCAATATTTGTTCTTGATTGACAGTATATGTTTACAAATAAAAGTATCCAAAGTTTTTTATGACAATCATTTATTTCAGCAATTGCACAACGTTTCGTAACTCGTTTTGTTACATCATCAGGTGCTGAACATAGTGAGGAAACGCTATCGCATTGAATTATCTCTGCAGCAAAACATTCAAGAAAACATTATGAAATACCTCACTCTCAGTCAGTTGATACCACATCACTGATTGAGTGATTATTTGTGAATATAAATGAATTCTGCCAAGAATGTATAACTTATATAATATTTCTAAAGTAAATACACGAACCTCCACATAAACAGCCTGATAATGAACTAAGCAATGTTATGTAAAACAGACTATTTGAGTTTGATCGCCCTTTAATGCTGCCTCGTTAAATTCAATTTTATTTGGAAAAGCGTGAACATTATGACTCATTTCGCTAATTGTTTTCGTGTACCTACACGGATAAATATCTGCTGCATCGCACTGAAGTTGCTATTTATCTCATTTTTACCCCGAATGCGTGGTCGAAGAAATATCGTGTCCCAGAAGTGACAGGAGGTGAGGCCGGTGGGGCGTCAGATGAAGAGGAATGAATAATGGAAGAGAGGTAGAACAACGATTACAATCAGGGGATGTTAAGTGGTTCCGATGGAGAGGGGGAGGGTGGAAGAGAACTGGGATGTGTGGATGAAGTGGTTCTTGGGCCCGCCACCGCCTAGAATGTGAGTTGTGTGTAGTGTGTTTTTCAAGCTCGCTATTGAGCGCATGATTTCTGGCAAGGTTCAGTTCCAGAACAGGCCAGATAAAATGTTTTTATGATTGTAAGATCTATAACAAGAACTTTTATCCTGTGACCAAAGAATTGACGAAATTACATCTATTTTTGCTGGAAGACGAACTTAGATGTTTGGAATATTCCTCCATGAGTGTTAATTACTGGGAATAGATTCACCATGAAATATTTATGAAAAGAATGTACAAATATATGATATTTTGTCTGGGTGTTTCTATATGGGAACACAAATTTTCATTAGCGAGAGAACAGAAATATCAACTGCTACACATTATGCCGTTATGGAGTGATAAGAGTAATAACTTATTTTATCCCTAATCAATTATATTTCTCTATTTTTCTATTCTGAATTCATTTGCTAGGGAAAAAGCATTATATGTGTTTGAGGAAATGCCCTTACTTGAAAACGGTTAAGGAACGTTTCAAATCTCTATTACAGGAAGCCAGGTAGCAGTAATTCCCAATTATTTCTAAAACGCGTTCAAAATTTGTGTTTTTTTTTAGGTTTCACTTCTGGCTAAATGTAGTGAAATATTCCAAAATGAGTCATTGGATTGAATCTCTCTTCCTTCGCGTCCCTCAGAATTGCCTGCCTCAAACATTTTAACTCACATTTTTATCGAGCCAGACTTCTTACTTTCGACATTTCTTTTTCCAAGCATGTTCATCGTCTCGGTCATTGATCATTATTTAGCGGTTCTTTCTTCACCATCCCTCTTCCTTCGATGCTTGTGCCGCGTTCTCACTCCTTGGCGTGCCACTCCCTTTCCTCTTTTTCATTGAGCATGGTACCACCCACCTCCCGGTTCATCCAGCCCTCGACCCTCGCTCGGCGCCCGCAGGAATTCCGCGAACGACGCCGCCGCTCCGCCGCGCCCACCTGCAAATCGAATTTTCTCTCGGTCGTGGCCCACGCCAGCTGTGTCCTGCCACATTATTCCGGAATCCACATTCACAACTCTTCCTGATTAAACCGCCAGCCTCCGCAAGTTAAATTACGTGTATTCACTGGAGACGCCTCGCGGTTATAACGCGCGCGCGCGCGCGTACGAGTGGGCGCGCTGCCGTCCACCGGCTGCGGGGAAGTTCCTCTCGCCGCCTAACAGAGAGCCGACGTGTCACTTGCCGTTGATGGACGTGGGCGTGGAGGATGTGCACCCATAACATTGGACCCACCGGTGGTGGAAGGAGAAGAGTCTGCAAGGTGTTTCATACTGGAAATTCCACTTGGCTCTCGTAATGAGTGATCTCGAATTTCTGCAGGTGTTGAGTTGTGCACGAGTTGATGCCTCTCATCTTTTCAGAACTTTTAAATATTGATCAGCACCATGAAGATTGAAATTCCCCAATCGATCTAGACAAACTCAAGACCCCGTGAGTTTGAAACGAATATTTTTGATTTTTCGAGTTACTATACGTAAAACCTCAACATTTTAGAATTCCCCCCGAAAATATTCTCCAATTTTTTCTTTATTTTTTTCCTTCGCATATAGCAAAGGATGCTTAAAAATGACGAACGTCTAATTTTCGTTGAACTCTGAATTTTCCAACATTTCAAAAGTTATGAATAAATCGAGAATGTATGTGCTCTTGAAGCACCCCTAGTTACTTGAAGCAAAGGCAATTTATTACACTTTTTTCTTACTCCCTACTGTTCAGCAATAGAAAGAAAGTTATATAATGCATCGCGAAAAACGGCTAATTTTCGCCGGAAAATACCTTTATTACAGGACCCTGGAAACGAAAAAGTGGATAAATCCAGTTGCAATATTTGCTGCCAACACGTGGTGTACGCAGAATCCATGTTTTGTGAATCCTTGATACCGAAAAATCGAATGACGACAAAACGTCTGTCAGTTTGTCCATCCGTCAGTCTGTGAACAACGCTAATGGCTAAACCGTCGGATCAGTCGAAAATTACGACTACAATTATAAAGATATAGATTTTTGCCTTAATGAAATCTGTTTCTTAAAGATAGATTTTGAAAGGTCATGTACAATTTTTCGAAAATTTGAGTACATTTCGCCTAATTTTGCGTGGAAGTATGTGCGAGAAAGTACGTGCTGTTTTAGCAACAATAGTTTTCTTAAGACGGCTCCAATGATCGTCATATAAAAATGGAGAAGGGTCCATTTTCGATAAACTCTCGGTATTTCCGAAAATTGCAGCCAACAATCTTCGCAAACTGATAATGTTGATGATAGAAAAGTTTTTTAAATAAAATTAGAAAACTTTTTAAAACTCGATCTTTAAATAATGTAAATGGAACTGATTTCTTTAACATTGCAAATGCAAATGTCCAACGTTATTTTTAAAAGCGTCGCGCAGCATAACATGAAAGCGTGTTGACTTGAATTTGAGTCTGAATCCTATGGCGGAGAAAATGATTGCTATTGGAAACACTTTTGCAGGTCAACGTACTGGTATATTATTGCGTAACCGTTACAAATAATTCAAGAAAGTACGGATGTGATCCTGTATTTCCACAAGATTTCCACTTTAATTTGAGTGACAAGTTTTCCTTATTTTCACGAGCTCATTACTCATTACAGTAATTCGCTGAGTAATATCCCACATTCCCGCACGTCTCGTCAATAACATTTTGCAACATCGTGAATAATTCAATATTTCTACATTATTTTTGTTTAGTTAGTAAATTAATACGTGAATGAATTATATATTTTTTTAAATAATCACTATTTTTATTACATCATAAGATGTAGTATTCAGGAGGATTGAAGGAAAGGTGAAACAAAGTAATTTGAAGTGATGTAAGTAATTCTTTAGAGTGTGTATAAATACATAAATTCTGATTTAATATACCGTCATTTACATCTGCACCTACAAGAAAACTATTTTATTGCAAATTAATTGATCTGGAAAACATGCTCACTCTGAGCGTGAAGGGGGACAGTGCAAACGGCGAACGAGGGGAGCAGCCGGTGCGGTGGCGGGAGCGGAGGGGGGAGCGGAGGCGGGGGCGGAGGCGGGAGCGGAGACGGGAGCGGAGAGAACGTCGAACGCGGCCCTCCAGAGACCGCCGACAAAGCCCGCCCTGCTCCCCCGCCCACTCCGGAGGGCTCGCGAAGGCGCTGGAGAGCAATTAGGCGGAGTCCTCGGAGAGACCCTTGCCCGGAGAGACGGGGGGCGGGGCGCGGGACGGGACGGCGTCCCCACGGTCCCCTGCGCCCTCTTGGTCCTCTGCGTCCTCACCGTCCCCCACGTCCCAAACGTCCCACGCGGCGCACACGCCCCTGTCTTTGGGCGACCTTCACGAGACCGTGGGTTCCGCTCGCGTGCCGCCATCAGCGCTCAAGAGCCACGGAGTTCTCTCTGGCGTCAATGGAGACGAGGAAGGAGGGGGCGTGCGGCAGCATTGCGACCACTTCCCCTCGCTGGAGATCTCCGTGCAACTTCACCTCGGCCTCCCCGCTTTCTCCGATGCGCGTGAACTAACCCTTCACACATAGCTGAGAGCAATTCCAGTTGATTGATCCTCACTTCTCCGAATCCTCTATCACAAACGAAGATTTTAATCTCACTTACTTCGTCGGTTTCGTGCGATAAGGCGATAAAAGCTTAATCGGCATGCTTTTTCATTAAGTCGTAATCTTTTCTTGTTTTGTTTCCACATGCTCCGTGACCATTATCGTTTACCTTCTCACCAACCATTGTTTCAATTTGTTCTAAGTAATGCCGTTAGTAAAAACGATTGCCAATATTGTTTCATCAACTCGTGTAGATTTCTCCTTTTTCGCATACCCATTTATTAATAACACGATGACAATCCCTTGTTGCGTCAGTCTGAATCTGCTTCCCTCCACAACGCATCATTTACTTTTATCGTGTTTGCTATCGTTGCATTTATGAACTTTCATTGGTTTTTATTGCATTCCTATCTTCAGTTATAGAACTCAAATGCGGAGTATTTATCTTTATTATCCACAGTTTTCTGTTGTTTACTTCTCTAATCGTTATTCGCAACTTCAGTAGAATCATTAATAAAATTCTTTAATATAATAAATTTGTGCTGTCTCATAATTTACTGATTCAAAATCATTAACTTGCTCAAAACTACCAACAACCTACTCCCCTTATCATTCTCACGTCCTTCATATTTAATTTCTCCCTTAGTTCTTAAGTAGTATCAGGGTTGGGCAAAATACTTTAAATTCAGTATTTAAATATATACTCAAAATATATTAG
>BLKR01012380.1:0-20260 GCA_011170035.1 Teleogryllus occipitalis
AAATTTCGATACGTTTCTTTCACCAACTAGGGAAGAAATAAGGTATTACTTGGGCGACGAAACTTGCAATAAGGAGGCTTTTTGCAGAGTTAAAGAGTGAGTTGCAGGATGATAGGTAGGATGTGATAGAAATGGGGGGAGAATGTGCTATAGAGTACTACTCAAATTCTGTGTGAAGTTGGAAATTTTGATGAATAGGGGCGTTAGTGATTGCTCTAAGGCTGTTATTTCGGATAATGTGAAGTTTGTTTATACGAATTAGTCATATGACTCGTATTACTCTGGCCAATATTGATCCAGATTGGGATTGCACACGATTCGTCCAAGACCGAAATTCCGCGTCGTTTTATAACATTTGCTGCTTGTTGTCATTACTACTATTTTATCATTGTTACGCACATCTTCACTGATTGTAAGAAAAACCGATAATCCTTACTTATAATAATAATTTTTTTTCATAAAATTATGCCGTTTCTAACACTTTATCCTGTTCCAATGTTAAAAACAATTTCATTATAAATGTTAGGAATGAAAGGTATTTTCTCCATTACAGTTCATGAATAACACATGGATTGCATTTTTAATTTTTCATGGTGAGTGAGTAATTGTAGTTAAAAGCATTAACGATACCGTAGTGTGTGTGTGTGTGTGTCATGCGAGAGAAATAATCAGATTGAAATTTCATGATTCATTCGAATGTGTGATTTTCGATGCTGCTTATGCTAATGAAGCGGGAAGCGCTGCGAAGGCCAATAGCATTCTGCCAGAGTTGTATTTCACAGGATTATTTTGTATTGAAGCAAACAGTTCCCAGCGACGCGTCGCGACGGCTCCGCGCTTCGCCTGAGGGCTTGGAGGGCGCGGGTGCAGCGCAGTTGAACTGCGCCCTTCTGCTGGCAGTCGACTTATCCTTTTCGCCATTCATTCCTATTATATTGTGTTCGTAGGAGATACGAAATTAAATGTTAAATAAGAAATAATTTTGTATCAAAACAAATTTTAACGAGCAAACTCTTTCTATTATGTCCAGAAATTAGTCCGCATAATCTCCTATGATTATTCATTTCCTATTTAATTGGGTAGATAATCGATACCAGTAACTTACGCATGACGATTAATTTTCCATCAATAATGTAGACTTATTGATCCTAAGATTGAAATGAATACTTAGTTAAATGTTCAATCGAGTTCAACTTAAACTTCTAAATCCAAAAATAAAATATCTTTACTGATTATATTTAATGTTGTGAGAAAGACACTGCATATTAAATTTGATGTTCGCCGTTGTTGATTTAAATAATTATTGCAAGAACAAACATCAACTTTGAAATGTCAATTAGCCAACAATAGTCATCACATTGGAAATTAAGCCCATGTATAGTATTATCTCAGTCGCATCAATCGTAACATATAGGCATGTCATATCAAACTCGTTACCTGGATTTTGGCATTGCCGCAATTTCAATAACATACATTTATGTGGAGAGGAGAAAGGTACAGAGAATTAAAATATTGTTTATTGGTTCTACCTGTAGCATTTAGTTCACTCCCCAATAGGATTTTATAACAATTGTGGTTTATTATGTTAATGCGAGAAAAGTTGAAAACGTGTGTAACGTACAATGGAGAGAATTTTGGGTGAGAGAATTTGGCTCTTATCTTGCCCTACGTGAAGGAATTGACATACATCCACGAGAACATGGAGAACGATTATGAATTACTATATTACCCACTGAGCTCCAGAAACGTGCACAGATAGTGAAGCTATATTTGCCCAGAAGCAAAAAAAACAAAAAAAAAACAAAAAAAAAAACAAAAAAAAAAAAAACTTCAGCATTTCCTCAAATGTTAGGGAATCTGGACGAAAACCCTGATCGAGATGCGGTATTTGATCCATTGTTATTCTTATTACAAAACATTATAGCAAACACAAAGTGAATGGAATTGGTAAAACAATATTGGATAAAGAGGATTTCTTAAAAGATATCTCTATTAGTGTTGAAGAAAACAGTGACACGAGCACTCAAAGAGAATCCACAACTAACCGACGTTTTAATAAAGGATGATGTATTCGCGGCGGGCGGCGTGGAGGGGCGGTGAGGGGCGTGGAGGGGCGCGGAGGGGCGCGGAGGGCGCTTGTAAATCCCTTCGCAGCGCGCACCCGCGCTGCACGAGGGCGTCCTGCGCCTTCATTATGCATGAGCGCCTGCGGCCCCGCCCCCGCCCCCGCGCTCGCCTCCGCTTCCGCCGCCCCCGGAAGTGGCTGCTGCGTCTGCCTCCGGCAGGCGCACCCCCGCTGCAGCCGCCGCCTCCGCCCTGCCCGCCCCGCCCCCAACCGCAGCCCTCGCTGCCGTTCCCTGCCCCACATCCCCGCCCCACATCCCCGCCCCACATTTCCCCCCCACATCCCCGCCCCCACATCCCCGCCCCCACATCCCCGCCCCCACATCCCCGCCCCCACATCCCCTCCCCACATCCCCACCCCCACATCCCGCCCTCACATCCCTCGCCCCCGCCCCATCCCCGCCCACACCCCCTCCCCCCCCATTCCGCCCACATCCCCGCCCCACATCCCCGCCCCACATCCCCGCCCTCCCATCCCGCCCTCACATCCCCGCCCTCCACATCCCCGCCCCACATCCCCGCCCCACTTCCCGCCCTCATCCCCGCCCTCACATCCCCCGCCCCACATCCCTGCCCCACATCCCCGCCCCCATCATCCCCGCCCTCACATCCCCGCTCACATCCCCTTCTCATCCCCGCCCCACATCCCCCGCCCCACATTCCCGCCCCACATTCCCGCCCCCACATTCCGCCCCCACATCCCCGCCCCACATCCCCGCCCTCACATCCCCCCCACATCCCCGCCCCACACCCTCCCCACATCCCCCCCACACCCTCCCCCACATCCCCGCCCCCACACCCTCCCCACATCCCCACCCCACATCCCCGCCCTCACATCCCCGCCCTACATCCCCGCCCCACATCCCGCCCCACTTCCCCGCCCTAATCCCCGCCCCACATCCCCGCCCCACATCCCCGCCCCACATCCCCGCCCTCACATCCCCGCCCTCACATCCCCGCCCTCACATCCCCCGCCCCCACATCCCCGCCCCACATCCCCGCCCCGACATCCCCGCCCCACATCCCCGCCCCCACATCCCCGCTCCCGCACTCGCCAACGCCGCCGCTGTCGCCGAAGCTCCGCTTCCGTGCGTGTTCGCCGCGAGCTTGCAGTTCCCCGGATCGCCGCAACCCCGCTGCCGTTGCGGTCAGGAAGGCGACGAGAGCGCTGCAGGCGTCGGTGGCGCCGGAGACGCCGACCGAGGGAAAACAAAGGAACCGGCACCACGAGTTACGATAATCCTAGTCTAAATAGTAGCGATTCCCATAGGTCAGTGATGTCAGACGGAAATATAGCCATCCCATAAGCCAGGAAAGCTACGAGCATTGTTTGCAAGACCACTGAAGAAGGTATGGATAAAAGAGGAACTCGACAGCGATAAAGTATGGACAGTGGTGAGGCATTGGTCGACGGGGAAGGGAGGGATGACGATATAACACAACGGCAGTAGTGGTAAATACAACCGTTGCAGAAGGCAAATAGCGGTGGTGACATTTTAGCAGAAGAGATATCTTCAGTTTGTACGTTCAATGAGATTGCGAAGCAGAGTTTGTTGCAATTATTTCCCTCATTTGCAAACAGTAGAGTAGTATAGATGAAGTGAGTGAGGAGGCTGGCGAGAGAATGTACTCTCTCTGCATTACAGTCGGTGGGCGTTCTGAACACTCGAGCTTCTGTGTTGTCAGGGAGTATCTTAAAGAGTTTATAACTGGGAGTGATTCTCCTAGTTATAAACTCTTTAAGGCATCACTTATTACAATTTTCTCTTTCTCTCTCTCTCTCTCTCTCTCTCTCTCTCTCTCTCTCTCTCTCACACACACACACACACACACACACACACACACTCACTCACTCTCTAGATATGGAGGTCTCCCTCTGTATCTAGAGAGGGGGGACCCCTTCTAGATATGGAAGGATACCTCCATATCTACAAAACAAAACACATTTCTTCTACCTCTACCTTCTAAACAAAAACTGTCCTCAAACAAACAGCGAAAATATTGAATTTTTAAAATCTTTTTGTATTAAATTTATAAGGGTCATTTAGAATTTATTCCTGAAATATCAATTTTGAAACCTGTTTCTCCCAAGTATTTTTTTATTTCCTCTTCAACGCCGACTGCTGTTCGAGTACGTAGGGGGATGGATATTTTATCTTCAGCTTACACCTTATTATAATAATGTTAAATATGACGTGGAAGTACTAATTTTCATGCATGTTCTGAGTGAGCGAAAAAAGAATACCCAAAATAACTGAAATAAGTACTTTAATTTCGCTCCAGAACTCGAAAATACAACTAATTATCACTCGTATTCACAATTTGCATCTCACCGAAAATTTGGACGGAGTAACGATGTTAGAGATGATGGTCAAGATCTGCAGTCAAATGTTGGATCCGAGGTCGTCTCGTGTAAAGATGTTGCGTTGTTGAATCGTCAATCAAAGAAAAGTAAACGAAGAGGAAAGAACGTTAAGACATTCAAGACTTTAATGACTTTTATTTAAGTTGTCTTCACGGAAGCCCATATTTCCGTAAACATGTCTGATGCATTCCGTTCTTCTCTTTGTGTGAAGCGTCATGCCGACTTCACACGCGACTCGTAGCGCGCATGAGTCACAGACAAGGCCCTGACTTTCTCCCACTTCCACCAATTCAGCCCGTCCACCTTGAGCAGCCTTGTTGGGCGCAGCTGCTCGTCACTCCAGCGAGCGCTGTGAGCCGCGCTCACGCCTGTCAATCAGCCTCCTCGCTCCGCGGCTCCTCTTCTGGAGCGGGCGTGGGGCAACGCGGAGAGCTTTCGCTCGCCACAGATGGATGCAACGGTTCCAGCCGAGTGGGCCGATAAAATTTGTGTCAGGAAGAAGTCGAGAATTGCGAATTGCCTGAGTAATGTCTTAATGTTTCTTTGTTTACTTAACTGGGCTTCATTGTTACTAAAGCTTCCATGAAAAAAAATGTTGGTTATTCATCATCGGTTTGGCAAGACGGTGCCTTGGACAACTAGCGAAGTAATGTAGGTGCTCAACATGATGGCAAGTGATAATATGAAAATATAGTTGTCATACATTTATTAGAGAATTAGTGGTGCATCTGAGGCATCTGAGGCAGTGGTGCATCTGAGGCAGCTTCAACCCTCCGCCCTACAGAAACAGAAGACACACACAAATATTATAATTTTTACTAATTTTCTGTTGCAACATACATCATTCAATATCTCATTTGAATATATTATAAAGAACTAAAAATCATCAAACAGAATTTAATTCAGCAAAAATTATTTTTTAATACGAATTCGTCAAGTACGCTGAACTATAGGCCACGTACTGACATGGGCAGAGCAGTGATAATAGATTATGAAAACATCATGCGACAAGAACAAATATAAGGACAACATTCATTTATTGTCAGGGAGGGAGAAGAACAATGTTATTTACGCATGAGAAATTGGTAATTCTAAACAAGTAAGATGTTTGTAGTCCCAGTTTTAGGTTATTTTTGCTTTCAGTCACAGATTTAGGTTGTTAGACTTAGTGGTTCTGTTGATCATAAAGAATTTTTTTATTGTGATGTCAGCTGTATCACGGGGTCTTAAGGGATACAACATCACCTGAAAAAAGTACGAAAACCCGTATGCAGAAATTATGTAATAGTTACAACATCGTTATTCACCAGATAGTGATCGATTCTAGATCACTTTTTTAAAAGTAAAAACGAAGAAGGTAATGGAATTAAAATATTTTGAGAATTAAGTATTAAGAAAACAAAACATGTGAACATTTTGTCACTTTATTCACTCCTATGATTTGCAAAAGAATTCCTTTGAATATTTTGGGGCCCTCTTCCATTGGAAATTGTCACCTAAGGATCATCCTATGCCATTCATTCTTAGCTGTGTGCCTTGAAAACTAATGTACTTCTTTTGCATCTTAAGCTTCATGAAAGTTCAATTTA
This sequence comes from Teleogryllus occipitalis, assembly GCA_011170035.1. Classification (NCBI taxonomy): domain Eukaryota; kingdom Metazoa; phylum Arthropoda; class Insecta; order Orthoptera; family Gryllidae; genus Teleogryllus; species Teleogryllus occipitalis. The sequence continues at coordinate 6,079 of BLKR01012380.1, forward strand.
GACTGAAGGTAGATTTATTCACATAATTCTTGAACATATTAGAAGGAATTTCATTTCCTACAAAAAGGACATTTATTATTCTATTACGAACAGAAAGTTCTTACAACAATTGAGATCGTTTTTCAATAAGTTCATTGAATTTCATTGAAGTTATTCATTCAGTGAAGTCTCATCTCCTCATGACGTTAACTCAAACTCGTATTTTAGTAGCTACTTGTGCGTGGAATCGCTAAAGTCGTACTTCTTGAACTCCACTGAAGGCCATTCGCCGCATAATGAAATTTACTACTGCTCTTTAATCATGCAGAATGACCAGGACTGCCACATTCAGTCTATAACAACTTCCGTGTATGTGAAATCGATGAAGATTCTTAGGTAAATGTAATCGCACGAAAGACATGAAACACTAACCCTAATGTACAAAACGTCATTGCAAAATGATTACGAACATTTTTGACGTGATTTGTAGTTAAATCAACTAGTGATGGTAAATAATGGTACAAGCATTCTCACACTAGTTAATTTTCTAAGAACTTTTATCTAGGATAGTTTTTTCGTATGTCTCAGCCTCTTCCCAATTGCTACCTATCTGCGGCACAACATTTTTTCACATTTTACCAATTGTTTGATCTCCTAATGATAGAATTGAAATACGTCGTTGAGAATATTCCAGAAGAGGAACACATGGTCCTATACACAGTTTTTTTTCATCGAAAAATATAGAGTTGTTCTTGAGAGAATGCCGTTTGAACGTTCCTGAAAATGTTAAAAAATTGAGCGCATTTTCACATAAAACTTTTCAGTTTTCCAGAAACTTAATTTACGAGTCATTTAAAGCATTGCTTTCACAAATGCAATAATGTATAGAAAATGCCCGATAATATTAACCACGTGAGAAATATTTCAACAAATTTACCTAGATGTAAATTTTGAAAAATCAAAGGTATACATCAAAATGGCGTTTATGTCATGTTATTCAGATTATTTAGCACTATTTCCACAAAAAGTTTTAATAAAAAAATTGGAGCCGTTTGGGAGGAAATGTTGTTTGAGTGCTTCTGAAAATGCGCAATTTTGAGCCCAATTTCACAGATAATATTTGAGTTTTCGAGAAATTTCTTGAGAAATCATTTGAAGCACTTGTGCTGGCAAGTACTACAATATATAAAAATGCCCGTAACGTAAGTTAACGACTTGAGTCGTTCATTAAAAAAATACATTTGTCTAATTTTTGAAAAAACTAAAGAATACATAAAAATTGTGTTTGTGTCATGTCATTTCGTTCATCACGATCCGTGCATAAAGATTAAAGAAAAAAATGGAGTGGATTTTGAGAATATCTTATATTGAATCTGAAACGATTCAAACGTACGAGGCCTGCCCCATTGGTTTATGCTTTCTTCATGCTATCGAAGGGCCAAGTTTAATTTAAAAAATTGAAGCAATTTTTTGAGGAAAATATTGTAAATATCCTTGATGCTCCAAGTAAAGTACCTCCTAAATTAAAACGTCGGTTTCAAATTAAATGAGACGCGACATCACATAGATCGATTGGGGAATATCAATTTTGGTGAAAATTCTGCTCATGGTTTAGCCGCTAGTGTTGTTCACAGACCGACGGATACAGATTTTGTCGTAAACTAGTTTTTCGGTACCGAGAACACACAAAACGTGGATTCTCGCAACGCAACAGGTTGGAGGAAGCAAATTACTATATATAAAAGTAAGATTTATCAAATTTTTAGTCACCGCAGCCTGTCAATAATAGTTTTTCTTTCGAAAAATCGCCGTTTTTCGCTTCAGCTTTACATAACTTTCTTTAAAGTATGTATGTATTTGCGAGAAAGTAAAAAGTGGGTGATCTTTGTATGATGGCAACATAGAATGTCTTAATAATCACATGACCCATCATTGGTTGGTTGTTAGTGATTTCGGAGACATCAACTACAGAGGTCATTAGTCCCGTAAGTGTAGTGCATGCTTTTTCATCGGGAGGTGGCGTTGATCTTCCTCTGCTGGATGGCGAGATTCGGCGTAGACCTACCGTTGATTAGCGAGGTTTCCCTCCATCAGGTATCTCTCACCAGCGGGACACCGCCCCAGACGAGACAAGCTCTAAGCTCCCGACTGGTGTTCTCCAGCAATCTGTGGTAATGTAGTGCATGTTAGTGTAAGTGAGTCTAAGAGGTGAGGATAGGACAAGGAAGAGGAAGGAATGATCGCACGCGGTCCGTAAGCCGTTTGTTAGGGTAGTCTCCGGTATTCTCCTAGTGTTGATGGGAGAAACCAGGGAAAACTACCGATCAGAGCAGCCGGCCTCTAGAATTCTCCTCCAGGCTCCTACTGAATTTGAGCGAGCTGACAAGTTGTCGAGAATCTTGCCACTGCCGGAACTCGAACCTAGGACGTCCCGGTCAGAGGCACTGCAATGACATCGGTTGATGCACTAAGCCACCTCCTTCCCCATTGCCCTTCATGGTATGTTCGAGTATGCTGTTATATTCTACATGCAGTCAATAGTTTGGAGAATTCAAGCCGTAATATTTTCGAGGAATATCTCCGGCTTACGTAATGGCACATACCAAACACTTCGCGGATTAGTAATGGAATTGCTGTGGTTTGACCTACGTCTCCAACGATTCATTGTGAGTACCCACTCACACACTTACTCAGTGGCCACATAGAACATCCGAATGAAGCTACTTCGCCGCCACCCCACGCACTTTGCCTCCCCTCCACCCATTTTGTCGCCCCCGCCTTTTTTCCGCGACCGCACCTGCTTTCCCGCCACCTCACCCACTTTTCCGCCTCCCAACCTCTTTTGCCGATGCCCATTACCCTTTCCTCCTCAACCCCGCTGCCGCCCCACCTACTTTGTTGCCCACGCACTTTATTCGCCGCAGCCCCACCTCCTTCGCTGCCGTCTCGTCTATTTTTCCGGTGCCAAACCTCCACTCGTGCAACGGACGCATTTTGCGTCTGCGAAATGGCTGTTTGGCGTCTCGTTATGCCATGAAACATGGCGCCGCGGCGCTCATTCGCCTATTTCGCTGCGTCCGGGGAATAACCGTTGGGAAAGGGAACGCTGAAGTATGCGTTCGAGACGGGGCGTTTCCACTCCCCCCCTCCCGGGCACCGGCCCCGCCGGCCATCGCCACCCCGTGCCACCATTTTCGTGAAGAATAAAATTGCTTTGCTTCTTTCCATGACATCGCCTAAGGTCGTTCACCCTTTGTCATAAAATATACAAGGAAGTGATCTACTTCAGATCCGAATAAAATAACAATAACACATACACAGATAAACACATAAATCATAACAAATACACAGGCAGACAAATACACAGACACATACCCAGAGAGACAGATACACAGACAGAGGTGGACGGATTGACGAGCAGAAGGACGGAAGTTTTGACAAAATATTCATATTTGTTTTTGGTATCAAGGAACACCAAACCGTCGTTTCCGTTGAAATCTCGAAATCGATTTTCTGCGGCGTTACATACCATTCTCTACACTACGTGTATTAACTTCATATACACGTAGATATACAAGAAAGTAATTATTGGTACTACATAATGACACAGACTTTCTCGTACTAGATAGTTTTGTAATTTCTTTGGTTTGGACTAGCTTCTCGGTTTTGCAACTTTTCCCAGCTGCCAACTATCGGCCCCCCAACTACATTTTTACTTTCTCGCTACGGAGAAGAGAGAAAGTTACGTACTACTGTGCAAAAAGGGGGAATTTTCGGGAGAAAAACTCTTATTACAGGGCCCTAGTAATGAAAAGTCCAGTTGCTACATTTAGAAAAAAATTCTCTATCACGTGGTGTACCCAGAATCTGTTTTGTGGATCTGTGATACCGAATAATCAAATGACGGTAAAACGTCTGTTCGTCCGTCTGTGAACATCGCTAGAGGCTAAACCGTTCAGTCGATATTCTCCAAAATTTATTTATTTATACTGAAAATTTTATATTTTCCAATCGATCTGGCTGATGTCGCGGTCGCTTGAATTTGAAACCGATATTTTAATGTTGAAGGGTTCTTTACATGAAGCCTCTGGGGTATTTTAAAAATGTAAAAGAAAAAAAATTTCATCATTTTTGATTAAATTTTGTTGTTGGATAGTGTGTAGAACGTTTAAGAGAATGGTGTACGTCTCATGTTCACTGAACTCGTTGGTTTTTCGAAAATATCAAAAGTTCAAAATGTTTTCGAAAACTTCGTACAGCTAAAATATTAAAGAGAGATTTTTTTACTCTTAATGAAATCTGTTTCTTAAAAATTTATTTTGAAATAAGGTTATGTACAATGTTTCGAAAACTTGAGTAGTTTTCGCGTAGTTTTGCGTGAAAATACGAGCGAGAACGTGCACCATTAGGTTCACCTGTGCTCAAATTTCAGTCCCCTAATGGTAGAACTGATGTATGGCTTTAAGAATATCACAAAAGGGTAAACTTCATGGCAATTTTTGTTGAAAAATTTGAAGCCATTTTTGAGAAAATGTCGTACAAGCGTTAAGGTAAATGCGAGATTTGATGCTTTTTCATAGAAAACGTTTGAGTTTTGGAGAAAATTCATAGAAGATCATTTTAAGCACTTCGACACTCACAATAATTTTGATATTTAGAGAAAATTCATGCGAGACCATTTGAAGCTCTTCGGCACATAAATACAATAATGTATACAAATCGCTTGTAATTCATATATTAAAGGCGTGAGAGATATTTCAAAAAATACATTTGTGTAATTTTTGAAATTAAAAAAACATTGAAATAATATTTATGTCATGTCATTCAGTCATTTAACACCATCCTTTAAAACAGAAAACAACATTTCGAGCCGGTTTTGAGAAAATGAGAACGGGATTTTGAGCTTTTCACAAAGAACGTCTGTGTTTTCGAGATACTACATGAGACATCATTTGAAGCACTAATTATCACAAATGTCATAATGTATACAAATCTCCGGTAATATAAACATTAACGACGTGAGAGAGATGTCAAAAAATTGTAATTGTGTAATTTTTGAAACAACATCAGAAAGCAGCAAAATTTCCTTTATGCCATCTTATGTAGTACATTTAGCACTATACCTAGCACATGTTTAAAGAAAAATTTTGAACAGTTTGGAGAAAAAGTTTTGTTACTTTTGGGGTAGATGACAGAACCCAGAACTCGATCATGCAGTATCTCGTGCAAAACTGGTGCATTTTCTACAATATGTATCGCGCAATTAGAGTACGATAGCTTTAGCATTGTGCGCATTCTAACAATAGTAACAAGAGCGACCTTGCTAAACGAACACCCAAATACCTAAATCAATTGAGCCTGGCCGAGACTCCCCTCTGAGAGTGTGGAGAGGGCATAACAGCCCTTCATCTTTTGTGTGATTGTTAGCGATGGGACGTAGAGAACAGGGAATTGAGATAACAACCGTTTTGTACCGTTCTGTACCGAAAGGTGCCTTGCTCTTTCTAGGCACCTTTTGGTACAAAGAAGGTCCCAAGAACTAGACGCTTGTATAAGAAAAAAATAAAAATATACAAAAACACAATGTTTAAGGCACAAAAGTGGCATAAGGAAGAAGTCTATTTCACCACTCGTGAAGGGAGCAAAATGCCTTTAGACGAGGCAACGACATAGCGCCGGCTGTCAAAATGAAATAATGGAAAATAAAATTAACAGTAACCTCAGATTTGACCGTCGGTCAGAAGTTATATTTGTTTGTTTATTTTTAAGTTAGTTCTTACCTTATGGTAGGAAATAGACTCAAAATAAATATTATTGTTTATTTTCCGGATTTATTTCTGCTTTGATTTTTCTCTCTTCGTATAGTACGTCTTACGTTTAAATTTGTACCTTGCGTTGCTTGGATGATAGAAGCAACGGAAATTATTTTCATTTTCTTTTGTTATCTATACGTTACTCCCCAATTTGTTTGGAGCAGTAGTAGAAACCTCTGTTACTCGATCCATGAGAGAAGCCTCAGATATGTGCGAGGTATTAAAAGAAGGAAAACTCTCGTGCTCCCTCTTACAGGATGTAGTGTTCAACTTCATGGATGGCAAACTCATTAACATAACTTTTTTTTTTGTTATTTAAGGTCGCATCAACATCTAGGTCATTAGCGACCTTTAACGACCTTAGCGACCTTAGCGAAATTTAACGTTATGGGAACTATGAAGATCAAACGAAATGGTGATGAAAAGGGGTGAAAGGACGAACACACAACCATGTTCGAGGCGGGACTCGAACCCGCGACCATTCGGTCAGAAATTACTATGACACTACAGCCTTACCGATCTCGGCCACCAGGCTGATCAAGCGTATCATTGTGAATAGCTTTGTAACTTACTTTAATACATGTGCACAAGTAAAGTGAATGCTAAGTGGAGTGGGTGCAATGCTCGAGAACCTGCTCCCTCTCTCGCAGGTTGGACGGCGCTTGCGACCATATGTATTCCCTGATTTGATAAAGAGAAACAAAAATACGCTAAACGAACAGGTCCACTACGAGGTGCGATTGAAATATTAAGAACCCCCTACTACCCGTTGCGTAAGTTCAGCTCTTAAGATTCGTAATGCGGGAATGAAGTGTAAATTTGTTTGTGTCGTTTCTGCTCCTGGCTCGCGCCCATGTGCCCTCCGCAGCGCGCACGAGGCGTTCCGCGTGCTCTGGCTTCGCTCTCGCCGCAGCCGAGTGGAATTTCAAATCAATGACTCCAGAGAGCACAGCAAAATAAATCACTGTATTAGGCCAACTAATTGTGTATAACAGAGTTGGAATAGGAAACAAACGATGATTTACTTCTAAATGACTTTCTTAATGCATCTATTCATCATTTAGAGTAGAGTTTAAGAAGTTCTACTAAAATTTATCGCTTTTTTTATTACGCAGTTTTACAACTAAATTAAAAATAAAACAATAAATAAAAAATAATTAAAGCTTGCTAGTATCAAGAGAACAAAATTAATACCGCGGGAAATTTAAGGACTTTACACAATGCAAAGCGCATGAATCAATCCAATGAAGTCCCCTTCATGACGCGTAAATCTGTTGGGCTGTCCGTCTCTCCTTGTGAATATTCATCTTGCGCGCATCAACGGCACTTCAGCGCTCTGCGTGGGCGAAAAGGGGATCAGGCGCTAACAGGCGATCAATCATTGATAAGCACCCCCGCTGATAAGCCATGACTGGGTAAAGATGATGCTCGCACGCTCTGCGGCGGGAACCCGTGCGCCTGCACCAATTGCAGCGCAGTTATGAGATTTTTCAGGCATCAAGAAAATTATACGGTGTTGTTTCGAGATTGGTTCAAATTCTAGAACAATGTGTTGTATTTTAAAATTACCTCAAAGTATATTTTTTCGTGGAAATGAAAATTAATATTTTGCAACAAAAATGGGACGTGCCTTTGCATTGATTTATTTATTTGAATACGAATCAAAGAGTTCTTTCTTTGTTATCTGTTACATAAAACAGTTTCTCAAAATTGTAAATGTTATGAAATTTTGTACTTTGGGAATTACAGCCATAAATTGTTGCTTATTTCTCTAAGTCCAGGAGAAGATCGCTGTAGTATTTAAAATACTCAGTAATTATTAGTTATTATTTAACAAATTAAATCGAATATTAAAATTTCTTGTGCATTTCAGAAGAAAAATTCCGAAAGAAAGTTAGTCTTCACTTTTCACCTTTTCGCAAAGGAGTAGATGCAAATTATGTAATTCTGCGCGAAAAAACGACGAATTTTCGGTAGAGAAATTCTTATTACAGGGCCCTGGTATGTGGAGACATTCAGTTGCTAAATTTAGAAAAATAATCCTCTAACACGTGGAGTTGCCGGAATCCATGTTTTGTGGGTCCATAATACCGAAAAAGCATATGACGGGAAAACGTCCATCCGTCCGTCCATCCGTCTGTCCAACCGTCTGTAAACGATGCCAGCGGCTAAACTGTTCTGCCGATTTTATTCAAAATTGATATTCCTCAATCGATCTGGCTGATATCGCAGTTCCTTGAATTTGAAATCCGTATTTTAATTTTGGGGGGTACTTTACACGACGCCCCTGGGACATTATAAAATTTAAAGAAAAATGGCCCCATCGTTTTTTATTAAATTTTGTTGTTAGATAGTGTGAAGGACGTTTAAGATATTGGCGGACGTCTCATTTTCATTAAAAATTCAATTTTTCGAAAATTGCAAAAATTCAAAATTTTTTCGGCGCCTCAACAACTACTATTATGAAGACTGGAATTTTTCCCTTAAAGAAATTTATTCCTTAAAGATAGATTTTGAAATAAGGTGATATACAATTTTTCGAAAATTTGAATAGTTTTCGAGTAGTTTTGCGTGAAAATACGGGCGAAAAAGAACCTGGTGTTTTAACACCACTAGTTTATTATTAAAATGATTCACTTAGATTTAAGTATAGTTATTTTTCAAATATCATTTATTTATAAAACATTGACAAAAACATTGTGAACATAATACATTAACTTGGTATTATTTGTTTAAATGATTTTTAATGAAATTTAAAATGATAATTTAAATTTAAATGATAAATAAGCTTACCTAGAGCAATTGTTATAAATGATGGACACAATGATGATCTTCATATTTATGTGAATCAAGATGGGAGGCGGGGAGTGTCTGGAAGGGAAGAGACAGGACGGAGCGGGACGGAGCGGGACGGAGCGGGACGGAGCGGGACGGAGCGGGACGGAGCGGGACGGAGCGGGACGGAGCGGGACGGAGCGGGACGGAGCGGGACGGAGCGGGACGGAGCGGGACGGAGCGGGATTACTAAAAGACATACGGCAACGTAAGTAAAAATTCTTCCATTTTACACTATAGATAGAAGAATATACACTATAGATAGAAGAAATTAAATGAATTATTCATTTAATTTCTTATTAATACGTGATTGAGATGAATAAATTCATGCATAGATAACGCCATAAGCTAGTGTTTGAGGAATCAAATCTAAATAAAATTGATAATAATTTTATGTATCCTTTGATATCGTTTATACAAATTGATAAACCGTCAATGATAAATAAATTGAGGACATCACAGTTCATACCAATATTAGATAGTAATGTTTGTTGGGGAAGTCTGTAAATCCGGAAAGCATCGCCGAAAATTGCCGTAGATGATGTGCACGAGCTCGCGAATTACAGCCGGGAAGTTTCCCTCGGCATCGCTGTGTCATTTCGAATCGATACGTCTATCGGAAGTCGCCGAGCGGAGTCTCATCTGACGTCTCCCGGGGCGGGAGGCAGAGGGCGTGTGTGGGGATCTGAGGAGGCGGAGCCAATGCGATGAGGCTGGCGCGTGCAGGGCGGCGACGAAGGATCTCCCCACGCATCGCGCAGGGCGGAGCTTCCTCTGCCGCTCCCGCTCTCTAAAGTGATGAACTTCTCGGAAAAGTCACCACACAAATAATAGAGCAATGTGACTAGTCAACGACATTAAAGAAATGAATGTGAACGTTTCACGTGTAAGTCATATTCTGTATGTTTTGCGCCATTCCAGCTTTGAGAGCCAATGTTCGGGAGACATTCGCTACCCCTTACGCCGTTTATATGGCATTCTCATTACCTGCGAGATTTTTTCAGCTCATCAACCAGTAATATAATCTGGGTTATAACTATGAAAAGCGACAAGTAAATTTTCTCCCTCCTGGAAACGAACCGGGTCGCGGTATGGAAAGCGAGTTCGTGATCTGGGCCTTCGACGCGGTGTCACTCGGACAGACCAGATCATGACTGGCCGCGGAAGCATACGATATCCGAAAGCGAGTTCGCTGACCATAAATCTCTGGGAGGGCTGAGGGGTTCTCGCTAGTCACACGCTACAGGGTGGGGGGATTAGGAAGGTTTTTCTATTATATAGGTTAAATATTATATTTATTCGAAGCGTTTTCACTACCAATAAACGTTGCATACATTTTTTATAAGTGACTTTAGAAAAGCATGAAATTTTTATGTGTCTAGTATGAAGCGTAACATTTAATCCTTTTATTTCATTCACAAGTATATCTGAAAACGTGTTGTCATTATGATACAATATGTGAACTAAGTAGACAGATATTTCGATGTTCTATTGCGTGATGCTACTAAAAAGTAACCAAAATAATCTGCGTTTCATTAATAAGTTCCCTAATGAAGCTGAACGAAGCGCATTGGCGGACGTTATCTACATTGCTTATAGCTTGGAGTTCTTGTTTGAACACCCAATTCCGCTACACCCAAGCGCTTTTCTCTGGATGATAGGTGAAGTCCGAGTACTCCTTTCAGCAGACCGACTCATTTGTTGAAGCAAGTAATATTTAATTCTTCTGAAATTGTTTCGAATTATGCGGAGAAAATGTAATGCGTTATTAAAAAAGAATGATCTGCTCATTACTAATACGGGAATTTGAACGCAAGACGTCAATCGCATGCATTCGCTAGTTTCTCCACGCGCACGTCGCAGATGAAACAATACTTTCTAATACAGCCCTGTTCGTGTTGTTTGGTCACCACCGGGAACTCTTCCATCTTTCCATTTTGCGCTTCACCTTGCGGCGGGCGGTGCGTCACCAGGAGTCAGGGGCGCCGCAGCCTCTGCGAGATTAACGAGGCGCTTGGCGCAGGGGGGGGAGAGGCGCAGGTGGTCGCTGCGTATTGCTTCCGTCACAGGCGCCGCCGCCGCCGCGGCGTCGCGTCACGTGCGCCCGACAGGCGTCGCCGTCGCCGTGCCCCCCCCCCCCGCTAAGGGCGTCGCGTCGTGCAGGCGACGTCCCGCTGCCTTGGCCTCCCTCCCTCGCGCAGACGCGCCAACTCGCTCTCCGAATTCAGTGTTCTGTTTGAATGGCTTCTTTGCAATGGTGGAAAAGCATATTCGAACTCATTTTTTCTACTTTCAGAATTGTGGTCTTGTTCTTTTAACTGTTAAATAGCATTGAATTCGCTTACCCAATGAACAGCATGAACTCCCATAAACTTCCATAGTCACACACTTGAGACGTCCATGAGATATAGCGCAGAAAGTGTTTCGACTTATACGAGTAGTTTGGCTCTTTAAATTGTTGGTAATTTTACCAAAGTATTGGAAAGTGATGTGAGAGGAACATGGCGCGTGGTGAGGCTGACGAAAGCATTTCATTGTATTTTACCTTTGTTTCTGTGACAAATATTTCAAAGGAGTACAAACAAATGGCAAATCAATGAACGCAAAGAGAGATAAAGAGATAAAGTTTTGATTCTAAGAGAAAAATTGGGAGGATATAAGGATTTGAAAAACATCAGTAGACACGAGAGTTAAAATTGAACGGGTGCCCATGAGGAAAACGTGCAGTTTTTCTACTGTAGCCTCTCGAAAACGTGGGATCTATATTTCGAGGACCTTGTGACATTCAGTACTGAGTAAGTAATAATGTTCAATTTCGTGCTGGCGAGTGCACGGGAAGCCAAAATGTTCCGAGGGAGAGCCGGTGGACCCTCAAGGACCCCCAAGCGCGTCTTCGGGCGCGGGCGGCGGCGACCTCGTTGCAGAGCCGCAAGTCTCGAGGGGCGGCGCCGCGAGGGGCGTGAAATGAGACGCAGTGCGCGGACGCTGGGGCAGCCGGGGCGGGGCGGGACGGCGCGGGGAGGAGTATGGGGGGGAGGAGTATGTGGGGGAGGATCATGACGGGGATGAGCATGGCGGGGATGGGAATGGCGGGTAGGATCATGGTGGGGAGGAACATGGCGGGGATGAGAATGGCGGGTAGGATCATGGTGGGGAGGAACGTGGCGGGGAGGAACGTGGCGGGGAGGAGACATGGCGGGGAGGGGCATGGTGAGAGAGGAATGACGGGGAGGGGAATTGGCGGAGCAGGGTGGGGTATGGCGGCAGGGCAGGGCAGGGCGGTCGAGGCGGGGGAGGGGGATGGGGGAGGGGCGGGGCGGGGGATGGGGCGGGGGGGGGCGGGGGCGGGAATGGGGCGGGCAGGGGCTGGGCGGGACAGAGGGCGACTGGGGATTCGCAGGCCAAGGGCGGCGCGGCGCGGCGCGGCGCGGAGGCCATAGCGTGGTGCGCGATGACCCTGGGTGAGATGCTACAGTTGGCAGCGGATGACGAGGTGACTCATCAACTGCGACCAGTGTTGCCAGCTTACATAACTACAATCATTCGATTTTCCCTTAAAATCCCGTAAATGTTTACTGAATAATTCTTTTGATAAAATTCAGTGGTTGTTTAAAGAATTAACATTTAAATTGAATGAAAATAAAGGTTTTTTTAAATACTGTTTATTGTGTGATAATGTTTATTGTATAATACTGACTTATTAATTTACCATTTTATGTAAGTCAGAACAATAATCTCATAAAGAATTAATGGTTTTTACATGTGTTGTTGTGGTAAAATTCTTGATGCGTACTTTTGCTATTAAAAAACGACTAATTTAACTAATTTATCTCGAAGTGTGCGAATGATCGTCTCCTATATTATTTCAGTAGTATAATATACATACCTTTTGCGGATCTCACACGTCACAAATCGTTATAAATGAGAAATTTCACTGAGACGTGAAGAATTGCACTTTGACGTTAAATTTATTAAGTATTTAAAAAAAAGCATGTAAATATTCATGTTAAATACAACCCGCAACATTCGGCCGCATTTTTAATGTATATCGTTAAACAACTGCTAAACGAAGCGTTTTAGGGCCTTAAAAACTAATTGTTCCTCACGCCGTAATTTACAGAATGAGTCTTCTTGAACATTCTATTATATTTTTGCTGGTTCGATGCTTCTCGATTGTTCCCACCTGTTCAGAGTCTTTAGAATCAGCAACTGTATGTGAAATTAAACTAATTACTAGTTATTGTACGCTATTTGAATTACACGGATGTACGTCTCTGATTGGTAATAAGAAATAAGAATAATTTGTATTGACAAGGGTGTATTTTATCGTTATCAATTACAAGGAGACTCATAGAACAAGTGACGTAGGATAAGAGGGAATTGAAGAAAAAAGACATAATGGGATTAATATGGAAATGGAAAAATAGGGGAGAGGGTGGGGTTTAACATGCGAGAGTTCTCGCACGGGCAGGCTAGTTTAATATAATATAATATAATGAAAAAACAGAAATTCTGATTCAATTATAATTCTTCCTAAAATGAATGTTGAATATCTTTCTTTGATCCATCTTCTTAACACGTTGACTGCCACGTGGCGCCATGTGGCACCACACGTTATGTTTCCTTTGTTGCGCGCGTGGCGCCATATGGCGCTCGCGTCAGTTTGAATTCTCTGATCATTTTTGAGACTTGGAAAACTGATACATGTGTTATTAGTGCTTCGCTCTATTGAGAGAAGTTCACTTTTCGTCTGTGCTACTTATCCTGCGGTTGTCTGCCTGGTGGTGGTCTCTATTATCAGTTCTTTCTACCACGAGTTTGTTCGCGGCAGACGCGCGACTGTGAGGGTCTCAGGTTTCGGAACCTGCCTTATCGCTTCGGAGAAGCAAAACAATGTGTGCCGCACGTGTAGGTGCCCCGTATTCATTTCGATGTTTCATCCTAGTGCCTGTTGCTGACATTTCTTGTCGATATTTAGTGAGGGAAGCATGGCTGCGAAGAGAGTTTCAGAGCAGGATATTAGGGCGCTATTAGAAGATTCAGACAGTGATGATTTTAGCATAAGTGGGATAAGTAGCGATTCTGATTTTGTGCCTCACGAAAGTAGTAGCAGCGATAGTGATGTAAGTGAAGACGGACCTCCTGATAGCGATGCTGAGTCTGATGGCGGCGCGGACGGTGCTTCTTTTAGTACGAGAAGGGTGAGTGTGTGGAGCGACTATTCTGGTCGACAACAGCAATTCACTTTCTCTCTTACCCAAAACACAAATTTGGAGGGTGAACCTGAGACGATGGATCCCCATGATTTTTATAAATTATTTTTATCCGAAGACATAATTGAAATGATGGTTGAGGAAACAAATAGAAATGCAGCACAGGTGATCCAAAAATCTCGATCCAAACGCACCAGCCGTCTAAACGAATGGCAGGACACCACGAAGGATGAGATGAAAAAGTTTCTTGGGTTGAAAATGTGGATGGGTCTTGTAAAAATGCCTTCCATTGATAGTTACTGGAGCAAATTACCCCTCTACTCAAATGGCGTTGCACAAAAA